>VZRE01014217.1:88356-269750 GCA_013396775.1 Cephalopterus ornatus
CACACACCTGAACAGGGGGTCACACACCTGAACAGGGGACACGTGGGGTCACACACCTGTACAGGGGACATGTCACATCACACACCTGAACTGGGGGTCACACACCTGAAGAGGGGACATGTCACATCACATACCTGAACAGGGGGTCACACACCTGTACACGGGACATGTCACATCACACACCTGAACAGGGGGTCACACACCTGTACAGGGGACACGTCACACACATCACACACCTGTACAGGGGACACATCACCTGAACAGCCATGGGTGTGGTGTCACTGCCCTGGGGGATGTCACACACCCATATGGCCCTGGGTGTGGTGCCACTGCACCAGGGCACGTCACACACCTGTACAACAGGGCATGTCACACACTTGTATGGCCCTGGGTGTGGCGTCACAGCCCTGGGACACGTCTGAACAGCCCTGGGTGAGGTGTCACGGCACTGGTCCACGTCACACACCTGTCCAAGCATCACTGTTGGTTTTTCAAGCAGAAGCCGTTGCTCCCTCACAACAGGGCTGGAAGCGGGGTGGGAGACCGGCCGGGCAGGGCTGGGGCTGAGCCAGCTCCCCATCTCCGAGCAGGGATTAGGATTCCCTTCCCTCCATCCCTGGGCCAGTCCATGCCATGAGCAGATGACTCCGGGGCTCAGCCAGCTCAGGCAGTTTTCTGACCCAACAGATATGGATTTAGTGTGCTGGAGAGAGCTCTGCAAGTGAGGGAAGTAGATGAGACGTGCTAAAACCCCTTCCCTGAGCCACTTACAGCCTCTCTGTGACTATTCAAGTTCAAAAGTTACGAGTAATAATTACATTTTGTCCAACAAATCCAGGTTACTCAGGGTAAGCTGCTCAAAACTGCAAAATACAACTGCTGAGGTGATCTGGAAACATGGGTGAAACAACCAGGCTTTGCCGAGGGAGCTAAGTCTGGGCTTACTTGTCCTTGATAGTGCTTCACAAGAAATAACTCTTTTGTAGGAGTGCTATTGTTGCCTCCGGGTCAATTGTGTGGATGATGTCATCATTCTGAATAACTGGAATATTTTTGCTGTTAGCTGATAGACTGTGAGAGCTGCAAAGCCCCAAACAAGTGGAGTCTGTCCGAGAGCTCAATGGTTCAGTCATAATCTACATTCAACCGACATAAGGGTCAGACGTGCCCTCAACTTCAGGAAGAAATCCTCCTACCCCTGACTTACGTCAGTGCAGAGGGCTCCAGAACTGAGGAAGCCTTTCACTCAACCCAAGGGGCTGGGATGATGCTGGGCACCATCTGGGCTTCACATCCATGCAAGCTCCTTTCCCAGGGCACAACAGAGTTAATCCCTCTGTGACAAAGAATCAAAACTTTCATGAAGGTCTTGGCTGAGGCTCTCCAAATAAACTAGGACAGGGCTCTCCTCATGGCCCTGTGATTCCTGGAAGCTCTTGCTCAGATCCAGAGTTGCTATTCTCCTCATCACTTTGGTTTTGTCCCTCTTTCCCAAGTGTCAGACACATAATCCTTGTGAGTTCTTTGCTTCTCTTTTTGCAGCCTTCTAAAGCTCCGCAATAAAATCCGCCATTTGAATTTCAGATCACTCAGTGACAGGCTGCTCTCCACCCTTGGGAACCGAATAAATTCATGTGTGACTGGCAGAAAGCAGCTCCTGTCCCTGTTGTGCAGGTGTTCCCTGAGCTCACCTGTGCAGAGCTGGGCCATTTCACACATCCCTGCACACCTTGTCATCGGTGCCAAGGGATGCTCAGGTTCCAGCTGCTCAGGATGGCACCTGACAGTTTCCAACTGTTCAGGACCAGCAGGAATAACAATTGCCATTCATATATCACCGGGGCCATCATTAATGGTGACTTGATCCATAATATGGAATTAATCAAAGCAAGGCAGAGTGAAATCATTCACCCTTTTCCTTCACAGCCATATGGGCCATTAACAATACAAACGTAGAGTGTACGGTGGATAAAAGATGAAGGAGGGGACCCTCACAAGCTGTGAACTCCCATCCTGACACCACGTACAGCACAAGTTACAGAAAAATTTATTGAGCATCTGCTTAATATCAACTAATTATTCCTGTTTAGTTCAGCAAATATCGGGGAAGGCTCCAATACAGCACTGTAAGGCAACAGAAGTCTGCTAGTAGTTCTGAGTTATATATATGTAAAAAGAGAAAAAGATGAGTATTCCTTTCTGTCTTCATCTCATTGTTTCCTAGCGGGAGACTGGGAAGGCAGCTGGAGCAAACCTCAGCCATGCTCAGGACATGGCATTACAGAAATGGTGATGCCTCTATTGCAAGTAACGTATAAATGCTGGGCTTTACCCTGGGTTAATGCAGCACCACCAATTTCAGTGAAGACACCCCCGTGTTAAGGCAGAAGTATGAGCCAGATACAACAAAATAATCCTCTCCCTGGTGCCTGCAGTGACTAAGCTTATGTGGGTACTGTATGTACATTTGATTGAATTATACACACCATAAGTCCAAGAGGTTGATACAGCAGGCACCCAACATAGGGGAGAAAAACCTCAGTTAAACTAAATTAATTACAGGAATATACTTACTACAGTTAATTGAGCTATTGGAGGTTACTCAGAGTGCATGTTTGGTGCCATCAGGTTGCACTTTGCCCTCCCCAGGCAGGGCCCCGCAGTTGCTGGCATGAGAAGAGGGATTTGTCACCCTGAGAGTGAGCTGTGAGGAGCTGGGTACCCTGTATCTCTGCAGCAGCTCCTGCCCCACCCTCTCATGCTTTCCCTCCTGTCTGTACCAGAGCAGGTGTGATGATAGAGCTCCAGCTCATCATTCATCTCCAGCTCAGACATCAAATTACTGCCACCTACAAGAACCACATTTGCAACTCTCTCACGTGTGCTGTGGCTCTGAGGAATGAGCCTTTTATCTTGGGAAGCAGGATCTGAGCAGCACTGCTGTCTCCTGGAGGAGATAACGTGTCCCTGCTCAGAGCCCTCCTTCTATCACACAGCACCACTTGGCAGGGGCTGCCTGGTTTGTGTGATAGCAGGCATTGAATTACTTCAGAAAAAGAGAGACTTAATTCTTTATATAAAAACAAATGACTAATTAAAAGTGGTTTTGATTTTGTAGTTCATATTTTCTTGGGATGGTGCCAGACTGTGGACTCCACGCTCCACACCCTGTCCTTCTGGAAGGAATTTGGCTGGGGAAAGCACTGTAAGATTTGTTCCCTTTCCTCTCCCTTACTCTTAAAATCCCTCCTCCCCCTTCTCCCTTCCTGCAACTGGTAAACTGTGAAGAACAGGAATGTTCCTGGGAAGGAACCCAGGCAGAGTTGCATTCAGAACAAGTCAAAGATTTCTTGCATAGCTGGAGCATGTGTTTGCAATCCCTGACTGCTGGAGCACATCAGCCCTGCCAGGGAGTGCTGTTCCCTTCAGATGTTCTCAGAGAGCTCCAGGCAGTGTCCAGGGCAGCCTGTGGACAATGCTTAGCTCAGGCAATGCTCCTGGGCCCATCTACTAATGGTGCCAGGGCCTAAAAGGCTCTGGGCGAAAGGATGGCAAAGAGCCAACCCTTCCTTTCCAAGGAGATGTGTCAGGGATGGTCAGAACCATCGAGCCACAAACTGGTTCCATGTGAGCGCTTGGCTGCTACTACCAACCTGTCAGCCCAGGCTCCAGGCAGCTTCTGGGAGTGATGCTCTCCAGAACAATTAGCATGTGCTGCCCCAACGAAGTATTGCTCAGCAGAGAAAGACAAAACCACAAGATCCCAAATTATAACTGCTGGGAAGCAGCAGATAGTCAGTAACTACAGACTGCTCTCCCCTCAGCTTGAGAGGTGCCACTGATCCAGAGGGAATGTAACTCTGCCAAAAAGGTGCCCTTTAATGGTTCAAAACTGGAACCTGACAAAGCCAAGAAGGATGGGAGCTGGAGGCTGAGACACCGGTGGAGAAACAGCTTCAAAGTTTTTGTGAGGACGCTTTTGTCCTTGGCACTACACAGAGCACGGACCGCTACAGGAGCATAGAGTCAGTCCTTGCTCAAGCTGGTGCTGATACTGCTGGGGAAAGGCAGGTTGATGAAAGCATCACTTGTCTTTCCAATGACCTTATCATGAGAGCTCATCCTGCCAGGAGCTGTCTCTCCCTCTCTCTGTGCTCCTCATGGTCCGAGCCAACGAGCCTGAATGCACCGTGCTGGCATCCGATATCGCTCACATCGCAGGGGGGTTGGACAAACAGCCCTTCACGGGCTCTGGGGGTGCTCACACACCCCTTCAGAGCAGGACAATGACACCTCTGTGCTTTGCTCTGCCTCCAGGCTGTCTCCACCCTAAATCCAAACATGCCCAATCTGATTTTGCAATTTTTAAAATACAAGGTGCCTGAGGGAAGGCCCTGAGCTTGAGGGAGGAACAGAAGAATCTTCCAAAGCAAGATCCTTGACCTCAGCAGCTGCAGGGCTGTGCTGGCTCCTCCTCATCCTTGCCAAGAGGGTTCCCACGTCTTTACTGGTGTGTGGCAACAATAATGAGCAAGGAACACGTGGGGGCAGCAGAAGGCTTTGCTGCCTGGTCTGGGAGTTTGTGGTTGTAGCATCCTCACAAGACCCCTGCAGAACTGAGGGGCTTTAATGTTTGAGGGTCATTGCGGTGGGCACAAGCCCAGAGTGACAAGTACAGCTGATCCAACCCTGGGAGAAACAGGACAGAGGGGCTTTGTGGTTCATCTGATACCATTTCTTCTCCTGGAGACTCAGAATGTCCAGGTAACGGTAAAAAGCCTTGATCTTGGCTGTGGAGGTCTTAAAAATCAAGATTTTAGGCAAGAACACTTCAGCCAGGGACATGTCCATAATTTACATAGCAAGGCTCTGAGGTTTTCTGGAAGGGCTCTCTCCAGGGCAGGGTGTCTTTTTTTCCTGCTCTGGGTGAGGAGAACTTCATGAGTTGCATGTCCACCCGACATTTGCCTGATCCCTCACATCAGTGCTTCCCACCATGAGTAACGGGGTGTCTGAGTGGTGCTGGCCCAAGCTCATGCTGGGGATGGCAAAAACTGAAAAATCCAGCAAGAGCCCTGTCACCAGAAATGATGATGGATTAATTACGATAAGGGATAGGGAACAAAACAAAACAGCTCTGTGCTCCATGAGTGATTAAAAGAGAATAAAATCAGATAAATGCCCAGATAGGAAAAACATTTTCTGTAACCGAGGCTGCTACTTTAATTGGAAAATGCTGTTAACACAACTGCCTGACCGAGGTGAGGGCAAGAGCACAGCAGGGCTGCTGCAGATCTGCAAGCAAACAGCTGAATTGCAACTCTCAGCCTCAATCTGCAAATTTCTGAAGCCAAAAGAACAGCTTTAAATGTAAAACTTCTGCTGGAGCTCATGCTTCAATTGGGCTGTGTGCCAGGACATGCAAAGACTTAGGGCATTAAAAGTCTTGTGGAGATGAAAAGACAGCAGGGAGTCATTTGAGTTGGCCAGTAATGCACTAAGCTATGGCAGGATCTGCCTTCATTCCCTTTAAAACAGCTTGTGGGGAGGAAAACTGGGAAAATTGACATTTTACCACTTGTAATTGTTACAGCAAAAGCTAAGGCTAAGCATGGCCCTAATGCAATTCCTGTGTCCCGCACACAGCCCAAGAGAGGGGTCCCAGCCCCAAGCTGGCTCAGCCCTGGCAGCAACTGGGCTCTGAAGGAGCCCCTGAAAATGCCCCCAACCACACACTGACCACCCCAGGGATGTATGGGCTGCTCTGCTGGCTGCTGTTTTCTCTTCACTTCAAACCATAATCTCAGGCAACCCTTACCCACAGAGTAACAGAACAGGTTTGCACTTACCCTTGTTCCTCCAGGGAGCTCAAAGTGCTTTAAAACCCCAGAGCCAAGCAGTGCTGTGGTGGTTCCTCTGCTACTGCAGCGCTTCCCTGAGTTACAGGGCAGTGAACTGGTTCACCCAACTGGCTGCCAGCACAGCCCAGATCCAGGGAAGCTGGGAAGGATCAAACTGGGAAGGATGTGCCTGCCTGTCAATAGCGACCCAGAAAAGCTGCAGCTGCAAGCTGTGAACAGCAGCAAAGTGGCACAAACATGAGCTGTGTGTGATCACCAGGTACCAACGAAGCACAGCTGGCCAAATCCATTGCTTGTCAGGGAAAGGCAGAGGAGCAGAACAATGTCTGTCACTATGTGGGCTGTGTCCCTGCTGGTTAATGCTGCACAGGCCAGCCTCAGATGGACAGGCTGAGCATCATCACCAGGAGCCTGTGAAATCCTTGGCTTGGACTCTTCACTGCCAGAAGCTGCTTTGCAGTATTCCCAACCGTTTCCCTAAGTATCAGCTTGGACAAAATTAGAGACAAATTAATTCTCTTGGGTTTCAAGGCCACTGGGAAGTCACTAATCAGGCTTCCAGCTAGGTTGAGTGCAAAGAAGAACACGGTTAGCAATAAACACAGACAAAGCTTCTCTAACTGGAGCCATGGAATGGGAATGTGCTTCTGGGGAAACCTTTGCCTTCCCTCAGGACCACATTCACCATGAGGAGAGGAGCCCCAGTGGGCAGTGGGGGCTTTTATCATAGTGTCAGGGACCTCCTCAGATGATAGAAGGAGACAGTCACTGTGATATGCGCGTGCCTGGGAGCATGTTGGTCATGATGCTTGGCCTTTAAATCTGCCAGGGTCCTGGGAAAGCTGGGCCAGGACCCTGTGCTTGGAATGCTAAAATCAGTGCAAGCATAAGAAACAAACAAAAAAAAGGGGAAGAGGAACTATTAGAAGAATTAAAGGGACAATGAGCAGATAAAAGGTGCAAAGGATCATCTTTCTTCTGTGTTCCCAGGTGGGACTTTACCAGCAACAGAATGAATGAACATCACACAGAATCAGAGGGCAGTGGATCAGGGAACCCCTCCCCTGCCCCATTCCTTAAAATTCAAAGCACACAAATGCTGAGATCTTGCCCAAAGCAAAGCACTGTCCCCTCATGTCACTGTCACCTGTAACCCAGAGCCTGTGGATAGCAGCTACAGTGAATTAACATGAGAAAGAGTAGCTGGATTGAATTTGCTAAGGGAGAAAAAAGAATCACAGGCATGTTGCTAAGGAAGAATGAGCACTAATTCTGTTTATTCTGATTCATTTTGTTTGATTGTGCTCGGCCCCAGGAAACGTGAAAGCTGGTGGGGATCATTATCAGCAAGGAAAATAGAAGAGCAACAAGCTGATGGTTTAGAGTTCATGCAAACATTGGGCCACTCACTGAACCAGAAGAAAAGAGTTGGCTCAGAGGCAGCCACTAAACTGAGAAAGGATCTGCTGATAAGATACTCTGGGGGAGCATCTCAGAATGACGTGGAAGAGAGATGGGAAATGGTGCTGCGGAGCTAAGTCAAGCGCTCAGCAGAGAATATGGCATCATTTGGGTTTTTTTCTTTCCTTTCCTCCCCATTCTTCCCCATTTATTACTGGAAGAAAAACTATTTTTGCCTGCAAAAATCTTAGTGCCTTAAGAGGTGACACCGGGGTGCCCTCCTGCTCCAGGGCTGAACTTCAACTTGCTGGAGAAGAATCCCAGTAAAACCATCATCTCTGGATCTCTGGATGATCATTACCTTAGCTTTAAGCACCTACACTTACAAACTCCTTATTTGTGGCAATAAAATAGATCACAGTGGTTTCAACTCACCAGAAAGTTGCTCCCACCAGCTCCTCTTCGTGGAAGTGTCAAAGGAAGGAGGTCAGGTCCCAGGTGGCCAGAGAACAGAAGCTGTGCCTGGGCAGGTGGAGAAGATGCTGTCAAACACGAGGCATCTGGAGAGGTGAGGAAATCCTGGACAACCTCTTGATCCAGCAGATAAACTTCCCTGCCTTTCTTTACAGATGTGATGTGCTTACAGATGTTCCCTGAGAGGGGCAGTAGAGACCAAACCCACACGAGGAATAGGAAGAGACATCCTGGTCGGAGAGAAATAGAGAGCAAGGATTATTTGCAATGTTTCTTTTCCTGGGCTCCACCATGAACCCATTCAAATAAAAAAAAGGGGACTTATTTGGGCCAGAATGGGGCTGTTTGGTAGGATCTCAGTCCACTCTGATATCGTTTCCTTCATCTGCTTTTGAGAGCAGGGCACTAACCCTGCCCAAAGGTGGTGCTGGGGGGTTGCAGGGGGGTGTATGCATTGTGGAACTCTACTTAATGCACTACTGAACTCCTGGGTCACTACAGCAGCACAGCAGCACAGGAGCCTTTGGGGTGGCATGTCAGCAGGGGGAATGAATAATTTGGGAAAGGTTTACACTGTCAGGCTCATGAGTACCTACATCACAGCTCATCACTGACACAATTCGGCTCCCATCCAACCCTGAGAGGAAAAGCGGTGCTTAGAGTATCAAGGTTCCCAACCACCCATGTTGGTGTGAAGGTGTGAGGCAGGGAAGCCCATCCTGGACCACCTTTACAATCTCTTCAGGCTCTCTTGAACCACTCAGAATTAATTCTAGAGCTGCTTCAAGCCACTGCCTGAAGGAAAAGGCACAGGGATTCACCTGGAGCAAATCCTGTAAGGTTTTCTTCTCTTAAGCCACTTGTCCCAGCCCTGTCCCATTGCTCTGTCCCATTCTCTAGCACTGTCCACAATCCCCAGTGGGGAGGGTGATTTTGCTGGTTAGGATGCCCAAGAGCTCCAGCCATGGGCCAATCCAACAGGCACAAACCAAGCAGCCAGACTCTTCCTCAAGGAATTTCTGGCCTAAGAATAAAATCTGAAAGCTTGAAAGCAAGCAGGATACAACGTGAGGTGAGAACCCTGGTCTCTGCAGCGGCGGAGCCCAGGCAGGAACAGCTTTATCAGGAAACCAAGAACCCTTTTCTGGTCCTGCCTTCAGCACAGCTCAGCACACCAGCAAATCTGGCTGCAGACTGAAATCTTGGCTCCCCCTGAAGCCAATGGCAAACATCCCACTGGCTTCAATGGGAGCAGGACTTGATGCCAGATCTCGTGCTTCCCATTCCTTTGCCGCAGCCTGAGAGCAAACTTCCCTTCCAAGGCTGTGTCTGCAGCTAAGGCCTTCAGGAGCACAAGAATGGCTCTCCTTGCAGCCTGAGAAGTATCAATGGGAAATGAGAGGTTTATTTTTAACAGAAATGGTGATTGTCCTAAAGAACAACTTGCTCAGAGTTACAGTGCTCTCTGGAGCCCCATTTCTTCCTCTCTGAAAATATTCCCTTAGGCATTAACCACCTATTTTCCTTCAGGCTTTAGGAGTGTCCAGCAGCTCGAGCACACAGCGTTTGGCTGTGATGAAATCTCTAGTGGTTTGAGCTGGATTATCCACCCACAACACTCCTCCCTCCCAGTCTTAACACCCCTCACCCATCCCTGCTCACACAGCAGCACCTGCACTAGTGTGACTTACAGCAACACAGCAAACAGGCAGGATATAAAATTTGCCCATTTCTGCTTTTATCACAAGAGAGTTGATAAAGAAAGGTGAAGAAAGGGATGCTGGAAGAGCTGTGCACTGACCACACAGGGCTCTACATTTGCTCTGGCACGAGCACCTCTCTGTGGAGAGGAGCATCCTGAGGTCCCCGAGATATTTGTGAGGTGGCAAAGGTCACGTCTCTCATTTCCTGCAAATCTTTGCTTTCCTTGGCAACAGTGAAGAATTTTGTCAGGGTTTTTTGTGATCAGTCAAGCACAGCAGATTACTCGAGGGTGTAAACAGGACCTCCCGTCTTCTGGACACAGGAAAATGAGTGTTCGCTCCAGAAATTCAGGAGTCAGCAGCACAGTGCTGACCACCTGTATTATTCCTTAGGTCATAGTGCATGTCTACTGGACAGACTGATGTCTGTACAGCTGACTGTTTGCATATCAGCTCTAGAGGCAAAGGAAATTCTTCAAATCCCAGAGCACAAGTGTGCACTGCTACAGAAAAGCAGGTGGAGATGTGCCAAGTTACAGCTCCTTCGTGGCTGCCCCTGTAAAGAATGCCCTGCAAGGAAAACTAGAAAATATTTCATGAAAGAGCAAAGATAACACAAGACAATCTGGCAAAGGGCAGAATTTAATATTAATGGCTTTCCTTTAGTCACTGTGTTTCCTGTTCCTAACTTAACCCTGTAAAATCAGCAATGGTCAGAGAAGGGCTATAAACTTTTGCACATCTAAAAAGTCTTTCACTGAAAGACCTCAGAGCACTTTGCAAATGTTCAGGACTGCCGAAGGATGGCTTTTCCCTGAATGGACTGTCCATGTAGCCAGTGGGCAGATGCTGCTTTGGCTGCTGAGGCCAACCACTGAAATTTGGCTTCTGCCCTACCCTGTAAGAAGATCTTTCTTCCTTGTCTCCCAGGTTCCTGTCATCGCAGGAACCCAAACATGAGAGAAGCTGGGCTTCCCTTGAATTCAGTGTGAAAAAGCCCCTTCCTCAAGGACAGATGGCCAACAGACACACAGCAGTGATGTGACTGGTGCCATTTCAGCCCATTAGCCACTTCAGGATCTCGTCCCTGGAGCTTCTCAGGGTTACACGGAGACGGCTCCTGGCTGTGCATGGCTCTAAACATCACCATGAAACGACAGCACACTGAACCTTGCTTTAAAAGCGAGCTGGACTTGCCCCACCTCCCCACCCTTCCCTGCCAACTGGTGCTTCCCTGGAGGACTCCAAAATTAGCCAGAGCAGATAAGAGATGGACAACATCCCACCTCTGAGTCCCGCGGTCCTTTGCTCTGAGGGGATCCTTCTGTGCCACCCACATCTTCCTTGAACCTGGCAAAGTACCTCAATCGCTGAGCTGACCTGCCAACAGAGATTTAGGCTGGAAGCATCTCTAGAAAGATGTCTCTCATTAAGAGCAGAGGGCTGGCTGGGGCACAGGGCTGGGGAGCGGCGCTTCAGCCATCGCCTGCCTCGTGTGGGCCCTCCGGACAGGCTCCTCTCCTGGAAGACGCTCCATTTTGCCTGTGTGACTGTTGGCAGAGCTGGCTGAAAGTTTTCGATCAAAACAGTATTTCTGCTCTGCCAGAAGACAGTTTAAAAATTAAGTGGAAAAATTAAGAGAAAAGAGCCTGGGTTTTGGCCGACATTGTTGGTCAAAAAATCCCAAACTTGAGATTTTTTAGCCAAAAATGGAAGGCAGAGGAGGAAAGGGAGGTGCCTGGCAAGACTTAGCGATACCCTGAAAAACATCTACAAAAATTTTGACAAATACGAGGATGTTTTTGTCAATTTTGTCAATTTTTTTTCCATGGTGAAGGACACTTCTGCTTTTAGAGCCATTCTGTGAGGAGGCTGGAAACAAGCAAATATGCCTTTTCCCTCCTATACATATGGCTTTGGATACTCCAGAGCTTTTGGTTTAAGCACAGGCAGCAATCCCTCAAGAGACACACGTCAGAAAGACCTGATCTCTCCAAGGAGCTGCCCAAGAACCTATTATCCAAAATTGCGATTCTCAGAAAGGGACACACAGAGAGCTGGTGCTGCTCTGAGTTTGTACAGCTGATGGAAAGCCTCAATAACCCCTCAGCTGCCTTGCACACAAATAAACCAAGCCATGGGGACAGCCAGGGAACAGGCATTGCCTGTGATGGATGGTGCTGTGCACACAGCTGTTGCAAAACCATCGTGCTGAACAGCCAAGCAGCGATGTTTTTGCAGAGGGAATGGCACATCAATACCTGGGAACCCACACAAAGCTCTTTTCTGTCTTGCTTACACAATAACGTGTTTTTTCTTTTTTCCCCCTTTGAAATCGTTTCTTCAGCAAAACATGGTTAGGAAAAAAAACCCCCAAAACAAACCAAAACTGAGCTGGAATCTTCCTTACCCTCTGGGAAATGTGGCTTGTCAGCGTTTCTTGGGCTCAGTGTCACTGTTCCCTCCTCAAGGAATTGCTGGTGATGGGAAGTGATGTGGGGAAGAAGCCGTGAGCGAGAGTGTCAGGCAGCTCCAGGAGCTGATGATGCCTGAGGAGAGCACAAGTCCAGGACTGCAGCAGGACCCTCCTTCCTCCACACAAACTGGGCATGAAGCAGAGCTGACAGCGCTGAAGCCAACACAGTGAAGTGGCACAGAAGGTGAATCAGCTCTGTGAGAAAACCAAGATGTGACATGTTGTTACTGAGCAGTGGGGAGCAGGGGAGGTTCGACTTACAGTGATTTCCTAAAGAATCAGACCATGACTTTGGACAGGATTTGTATTTTAAACAACGCTTAATTTTTTTGAAGGACTAATTCAATCTAGATGTGGGTTTCATACCTTTTCCTTCACGAGAGCAGCAGCAGGGGAGGTGGGCTCAGAAGTCCTGATGTGTCCTGGCAGGGGCTCCACCTTGCTGACAGCCTGGGCTTGACTCTCATCCCACCACAGCCCGGGGTTACGGTCCCAGCCACTTCCACCACAAGCAGTCCTGGCTCAGAGCCCCCACAGTGATAAAAGACTTCTTGTGTGATCATCTCAGGAGGGAAGTTCGGTGCCAAACAAAGCTGCAGTCTGGTTGGGTCTTTTTGTCATTAGAGACAAAAAGTCAAGGGGAAAAATACAGAGCTGGGGAAAAAAATGGAAGCTGCAAAATGTTCAAATAACGTTTTTTCCAAGAAAATAAAATAAAAAAAAACCCCAACCCAAGAATGGCTTGTCTGGTTTTGTTGGCCTGGCTGTGATTACACTGATCTTGGTGCAACCTGAAGACCCTGTTAGAGGATTCCCCATTTTTCACCAATCCCTCAGCAGTCTGAGTAGTGTCAGTGCCTGTCTCCAGGAGCGCAGTGACCTTACAGAAAACTGTCAGGGATCTTTCAGCAGCTGCTGGTTTTTGGGATGGTGGAGCCAGGCTGTGCAGACTGGTGTGTTACCTACCAGAGCTCTCCTGATGGAAAATGAACATTTCCCTCCCTGCCAAGCCCAGGTGCAGAGCAGTGTCCTGGCCAGCTTCTGCAAGGGGCATCTCTGAAGTGATGTGAATTTTACCCTTGGCTACTTCCAGTAACAAAAAATATGTCTGAGGATATAAAACCAGTGGGGAATATCCCTTTCCCTTCCCTTCCAGAGCAGTAACCACAGCACAGGCTCACTCACTCGGTTCTTGCTCATCTCCTGCCTTTTCCAACTCCTGCTGCCAAGAATCCCACTTAACTCCTTTGGGAATTTGCCTTCTACCCCGGACCACCTGCAGTCTCTTCAGGGAAGGACCATTTCTTTGGGCATGGCCTTCCAGCACCCACATGTCTGGGTGGAGACACAAATAATACTGAATAATTATAAAAGACCTCAGAATAAAAACCATTCAAAAAAGGAACAAGGAGGGGAGTCACCAGGCTGCTACAGGAGTATGATGAGGAAAATAGTTTTCTTCAGAGGGCTGAGGAAGGAGGTAAAATGCAGCTGAGCAGATGAGGGAAGGTATTTTGTACAGAGCCCTGAGGTGGTAAAGTTTCTGGTGGGTGCAAAGCCCTGTGACATGACCCAGACAAGTCACACTGGAGGCTCCAGCTCTACCCAGGCTGCAGAGGGATGAAAGGATGAAACACCCAAACAGGAGCCACTCACAGCCAAACAAGAGGAGCTGAGGGAAGCCACAACTCCCAGCAAAGCCCATCTGCTGCTGTGCAGCCCAGGGCCAAGGTGGACACCACCCCAGGCCACGTGGACACAGTGTCTGGGCTGTGGTAACACACAGGGAGCTCACAGGCAAGGCCCAGCCACCAGCTGCAGGACTCTGCTAATTGGGACAGTCTGTCTGGGTGTCTGGCCACCATTTGGCAGACACAGCAGCTCTGACAAAGTCATAAATGTGGTCCAAGGCACCTCCAGGCGTCCTTCATGGGGGCTGTCACATCAAAGCGGCATGAAAGGAGACGAGGTGATGCAAGACACACGGGGGTCAGCTTTGGAGACTCTCTGATCACCCTCAGGGTAGTTACTGCTAAGGGGTGGGCCCTCCCTGCTTACATAATCTCTTGTTCTAACTCTCCTTTTGCAAAAAAACAATTCCTCCCATCTGAAACGGAGATGCTTCAGTCCTGCTTGTCCAAGGCAGTTCTGTTGCTGGGAAGTCTCTCTCCAGGCAGCCCGGCCCACTTCTAAAGAGTGCAAAGACAAGCCAGAGACATGATAAAAAGACAAAAGAAATGCGCACACAGGAGAGAAAACTGGTCTTTGTGCATTGGCAGCACTTGAGGAACTCCCGTCTTTTTACTCACCTGCCTCCAAGTCAAGATAACCAGGAGGAAGCTGAAGTGCAAGTGGTTTGGAGAGGTGCAATCAAACGTGTTCAGCACAGGTCCAAGTTCTTGAAGAAGAAATGCTGTTCAGGAGCAGCTCCCACAGCCTGCCTGTTTCTGGGAGCACTGTATTCCTACAGCGGCAGGACAAGTGAGACAAACAACTTGCCAGCAAGGAGGTCACCAGGGCTTCTTTTCTACCACTGTCAGAAGTGTGAGTGCATTGAACGTGAGCACATCTGGCACAGTTCTCCTCTGCCTGGAACTCCACAGCACGTTGGTGTTTGTACTGACACTCCTCAGCAGGAAGAAAACATTCCTTTCTGGATGGAAATGTGGCATTGGGGGAAGCACAAAGGGGACATGCAGTTTTCACTCTACCAGCAGAGCAGAGTCCTCCAGCAGCAGCACTCTCGGTGAGCATGGGGCTGATGTCAGGATAAAGTGTTCCATATTGAGCCTTTTGGAAGGAAAGTTCCTCCCAGAGAAAGCAGCTGAGGCCACTATAGACACCAGGACTTGCAGGAGAGTGGAAGGAGCAGGTGGAGCTGGTGGAGGCAGAAATGACCTCCAAGGAGCAGAGGAGAGATTATATTTTCCTCCTGATACTTCAATGCCAGAGTACTGGAGCCATCTGAGCCCACCTGCCTTTACTGATCTTGGCTGAGGCATCTTAAATAAATAAACCAACTGAGCTCACAGGGAAGGGCAATGGCTTGTGTAGGAGGTGGGGATTGGCAATAGGAGAAAAACAGCAAATGGCTACATGCAAAATAGGCAAATTAAGTACATAAGACTACTGGATTTATAGATGAGATATTGCACATACCAGGAACACTTCAAGCCAAATGTATGACAGCATTCCTTACACCCCTCCCTCCCATTGCCATACCCCAGCTTAATGTAAAGCCTTTTGGCTTCCAAGGGCTTAGAGCTACGTTTTATTGTTCAAACAGGTCAACAATTGCAATCAGATGTTGACTCTGGGCAACACACAAACACGATGATCTGTTAATGTACAGCAACACTTGGATGGAGTTCCAGGAGTTTTGCTGCTGTGAACAGCTGTGTGTGATGGCAGCAGGGCCTGGTGTCTCCCAAGGCTGCCTCGGAAAACCAGGAAGCTGATGCATGAAGTGCCATGACAAAGAAGCCAGTGTGAGATCAGTAAATGAGCTCCGCTATTAAAGTAAGCAAAACCTCCATTTCTGGAAGTCATTTTGGGAGGAGGACTCTCACACCAACTGTGCTTTGATTTGTTGTAAAAGCACAGAATGGTTTAGGTTGGAAAAGACCTTTAAGATCATCGAGTCCAACCCTTAACCCAGCACTGCCAAGTCCACCACTCAACCATATTCCTGAGTCTTTAAGGCTCCTTTAGGAAGATGCTGCTCCCATCTCCAAGAAGTGTCCTTTTAACAAGGATTGAGCCAGACTGGGATACAGACAATGGCATCTTTGGGATGGGAGAGGATCCTACAGCTGTATCTTTGTGCAGCTATCTGCAGAAAACATCGTTATCATGCTGGTGGGCAGTTAAACAGCACAAAGATTCTGCCTAGTGCCTACAACAAAGACACCCAAAACACTTGGCACTGGAGTAATTCTGTTTATTTCACACCAGGGAAGTGCGCAGCCAGGTTATGTAGAGCCCTTCCCAACAGATGGGATGGTTTTGCTCCAATACAAACTTCCACATGCTCAGCAGTGTTTGTTAGCAGGTGGTGCCTGTGGAGCCGCTCCCAACAAACACACAGCGAGGCGCTGCACACACGGAAAACCACCTTTCCCAAAAGCACCTCCAAAATGTCCCTCTCCCCAAGCACAAGCTCCAGCTCAGGCACACACAGGGACATCCCAAACAGAGCCTGGCCTGCTTTTTCCCAGATAGGAATTTTCTACTGTTGCGTCACTGAGCACAGACCTTGCAAAGGCATCATTCGGGTGTTAACATCCCTGTGCTTTATTTTGCAACCTGACCAGGACAAGACCCATCATTTCCTCATTTGTCAGCACACTGGGAAATCTGAGATGCCAGAATTTTACTGCCACATGACCTTTTACACTGACCATAGCTACTGAAGTTGGTTTAGATTTAACCAAATCCCAGTCTCAGTTCAACATTAGACAGATGCACAATGTTCTTACAGCTTCACTCCTCTCTCTTCATTTTCATGCTGTTTGGTTTGCTTTGTATTTTTGTTTCAAGTTCAGAAACCTTATTAAAGTTGTTATGGAAAAAATAAATTTATTATTCAACATACTCAACTTGTTCAAAATGGAAGGATTTTCTTTCCTATTTTTTTTTTTTGCTTTCATTTACAACTGGTTCCATTCAGTTTGACTGTTTTTATCTTTTCTATTTATAACCAGCACCAAGAAGAAAATTACCATGGATACAGTACATATGCAAATTAGCTAATGGAAAAATATATACATTTCACTCTGTAATGAGAAAACTTAAATGATATTATTGCCATGGAGAATATATCCCTGTATTATAATAAAATATCAAGCAATAATCGACTGCTAAGATTCTTTTCCACCAACAAAAAATAGCACCATACATGAGATAGTGAGACTCTACACTCAATAACACAATTGTGCAACTAGAAATGTACAGTACTTTAGTAACAGTACAGAGTATTGTTTACAATATGGAAATACCACCACTGTAATCAAAAGAGCATCAGTCTCTTACCAAAAACTAAAAAAAGTATTGTCATAGATACACTGAAACAAACAGCTTTTCTTTTCACCAGAATGTGGTAACTGAGGGCAGAGCAGAGCTGTGAATTCATAGGAAAGCTCCTATAAAATAATACAAAACAGAAGTGCAGGAGTATTGAAGAGAATTAAATTTGTTATTGCTATTTTTCTGGCTATTATAAGATGGGAAGGTTGTCACCATATGAAGTAAGAGAATGGAATAAAATGGAGCTGTGTTGTGCCATCAGTTTTTAATTAATGTTGGGTTTTGATTATAAAGCATAAAAGGTTGATGCATGCTAATCTGTGAGAGCAAGGGAGGTGGTTTTTTTCAGTGCTCAGACAGTCGAAAAAATTTCTTGTAAATTCATGTTTCCTTAGGTAAGACCCAGAATTCGGACCCAAATGTCCTTTGGGTCCAGAACCCAGGAGACTGAGATGGGCCACAGGTCTAACCAGCTTGGTATCCTGCTCTGGACAGTGGCCAGAAGTGAATTATTACTGAAAAACAGAAGAACTGAAATCCCTCCTTCTCCTATGCACCTCTCCAGGAGCCCACCTTTGCCTAGAGAGGGTGACAGAGCAGCACCGGAAGGAAAATGTTCCCTGCTGTTGAAAAGCACCTTTGATTCCCAGTAATGACAAATGCACACGTCATTCTGCCAAGAGAACAGGGAAATCCAATGGTAAATCCTTCGGCAGCCCAACCTGAGTGTTCCTAATGCCACAAATCTTCAGCAAGGGGGTGGCATTTCATGGGGCTGGGCCACTTCATGGGCAAACATTGCCTATTAAGAGAAAAACAGCAAAAAACTCCCAACTGAGTGAGGGACGCAAAGGGACCCAGAGGTGGCGGTGGTGGCGGGGAGGCAGCAGGGACAGTCCCACTGTCACTGCAGGCAAAGGGGAAAATACTGCTGTGAATCACCAATATAAACCAGGTCCTCCGGGCTCTGATCTCTTGGAACTTTCTCCTTAGCAGTTCTCCTACCTGTTAATTTGCCCCACTGAACACCACCCCAGTATTGCCTAAATCTTCCCCGTCACCCTGCCAGCAACATTTTCCACTGATTGCTTGCTAAGTAGTTACACAACCTCTGTGTTTGGGTGATGGGGTGGGAATGACAGAAAAAGGAGGTGTGATCCTGATTATAAGTTGCCAAAAAACATCCAGTATAACAAAAACCAAGCTGGAATCATTTCCCTGATAGAGAAAATCATCTGAGGCATTGGAAAGCAGATTTGCTTGAGACAGGCACTCGAGCAAAAAGGGTGTGCAAAGGTGCCTTTGTGTATCAGGCCAGCCCTGCTGTGCACACACACTCAATTTGCACTAACTAAGCAGAAATGCAAATGTGAAGCCCACACAGTGTTAGCCTGTGATGAACATTATCCCCCTCCTGTGCTTGAAAAATTTAGCCCTTAATAAAATGCTAATGGGTTATTGCAGTGACGTCCTGGATATGGAAAGGATTGTCATAAGGAGGAAAAAGTTGCTCTAAAGATATGTTTGGTACTAAGAGTCTTTATCCCTCTTTGCACTGAATAAAAGAGACAACAGCAACAAAGACAACCTGCGGCCAGGTGGGAGCTGCAATCCAGGGGCTGGGGGGGCAGCTGGGTCTGGTTCTGTGCTCAGATCCCAGGAGTAAAAAAGTCCCAGGCAGTTCTAGAGTGAGTACAAAGCTGCAATTATCCAAAGGGCTCTGTTCCTGTCGGGAGGAGGGGGCTGAAATTTGACCACGGCCCCACTGGCCTTGGACCCCAGCACGGGAAATGATACTTGTTGGAGCAAGATGTGATAGGGGGACACTGATCTGTGTGACAACGGAGGGGACAGACCCTGCCCTGGGTAGAGCTCCTGTTTCAAGCCTCACATCACAGAGAGGGGTTTGGTTTAAAGTGCAGAGACACGGAGGAGGGTATCGTATGTGCAGCACTTGCTGAGTGCTCTGCTAGCACCGATCTGATAGCACCAAACCTGACAGCACCACAACAGTGGGACAGGGAGCATTCAAACAACTGAGGAAATTCCCAGCCCTTATTGAAAGCAGTGGAAGTCTGAGCTTTAGGGCCTCCACGAGCTCCAGGTTACACTGTGAATGTCTTGTATCCCTGACTACTTTTGACTCAAAAGGCTACAAAACCTCAGCTGTGCTCAAGAGCCCAGAGACAGGAGACACCTGCTGTGCTCCCCACTACATCCTTCCCAAAAAGGTTGTTCCAAATCCAGTTTCTGTTCCAACTTTATCCAGTTTCACGGTCCTCATAAAAACCAACAGTCTCATCATCTCATTGACTTCTAAAAACTGGAGAGAGATTAGGCCAAGCAATCCCTCACTGAGCTCTACTGGATGGAATGATTTCTGGCTTCTCCCATCTCATGTAAGTGGTTCTTGTTTAAAAAAACCACTATCTACGGCTGTTAAAAAGCTTCCATTTCATTAAGCCCAGAGAAAAATTAGGTTTCATAAAAGAAACTCTATTATTCTGGGGGATAGAGAGAGAGAGGATTGTTTTTTAACATTAGAAAGAAAAGCAGTCCCTATTAGTGGCTCTAGAAATATGACTTGGAATGTTGGATATAATTATACTAAGTTTTCTGTAGGATTTTCAGAGATGTCCATCCTCTGCTATCAGTTTTAAAAAGCTTTTACAGCAAATCCTCTCTTTAAATTAAGCCTTTCATTTATGCATGTCCCTCTAAGCCCACCCTACAGTGGGATAACTGCTGGGAGTTGAAAACATCAGACGAAAGCCAAGATTAAAAGATTAAGTAATGTCTCTACCTTTGCTGAATTACTTTGCCAGAGGCCTTCCTCCACGGAGGTACCGTAACCTTATCCAAAGTGATCACTTTGCAACTCTTGTCCTTTCCTTTAATGGTAGCAAGCCATCCAGTGGCTGGTGATTTAATATATTAAAGTAAAAAGCGTTAATGAAAAATGTAAGGATGTCAAAACACTCTAGAACGATCGGCTCCTTGAGATGACCCTTTCTGTTTGTTGTTTCTCAGGTGGATGAGCGGATGACTTTGGTATCCAGTCTGCAGAGTTGGTTTCAAGTCTCATTGGGTTTGCTTTGGGATCCACCACGTTGTAGCAACTCGTGAAGTTCCAGTACTCAGACCTACTAGTCCGTGATTTCCACACCAACAGCTGGAATACTCTAGGAAGTAGCACAGGTTCATTAACTCTTCTGCTGCATCTTGTTTGCATAAAAGTCTCTGCAGGTCTGGCAGCAGCGCTGGTACCACCGCATGTCCTGGCACAGGTTCTTCTCCCGGATCACCCTGCAGTACACTGTCCACTGGTCCCCCGTGCACTTGTAGGTGAGAGCAGCTTTGGGGGAGAAAACAGAGCACAAACTACCACATTAGCCAGGGAACAGCACGGCAGGTGTGATCAAAGTCCCTGCACCTGAGGGAAGAGGGGGCCAACCTCGCTGTCAGCACTGCGGAGCAGATGAGCTTCTTGCTACTGAAGTGCTTCTTTCCTTCCTTGGACATGCAAACCTCCTTGTGTTTCACCTATTTTGCCTCAGGGACAAACAGGCCTGGATGAACAAAATGACTAAAGCATCAGCCCAGACTTAAGCCCATGAACTCCTCACAGTCAAAGGGAAGCCGTGTGATGTAGCTGAATAAATTACACATCTTGCAAGAACACCTGAGATAGACCTGAAGAATCTGAGATGAGACTTTATATAAAAGAAACTGATCCACAACCAAGGCTAGGACTAATATTTTAGAGGTCCAAGGTCCCTCAAAAGCTGTGAAGTAAGGCAGGAAGCAGGTGGAGGCAGTGACATGGCTCGGGTGCCTGAGAGACAGGGTAAAGCCCTCTTCACTAAGACACAGATGTAAAAGACAGGTGAGGTGACCCCCACACTCAAATACTTCTGCAAATGTTACCCAGGATGAAAACCATTCTGGAGTGGGGACAAGGCAGCAAGAGTTTTGCAGACTACCGGAATTTTTTTCTGTGTAATTCTTTTTTTTTGGTGATGTTTCCATTGCAGAAAACAGAAAATTCTGTTTAAAGATAATCCAATTAGAATTGTTTATATGCAAGAAGAGCAAAACACTCAATGGTATATCTTTCTGTTAATATCAAATATCATTGTTTCTGGCCCTGGTGATTCCAAGCCTGGTTTAGAAACAAATGCATCCCAAATTACTTGCAGATTACTTTCAGCAGGGACTTGAGCCTCCTCAGTCTTTTAAACACATGAGCATTTTATTGCTTTGTCCTAAAACGTGAATCAGGATGGATTTCTTGTCTCATCAGTGTATCAAGGGCTTACTTCTCAAACGAAATGTTTTCCTTCCACTATGTTCTTAGTGCTAAAACATCTGGGAAGTGCTCTCATATGTTCTTTACCAAAAGGGGTTAGAAGCCCCTCAGCGTGACTGAATTTGCAAGAATCAAAGTTCCCTTTTATTTTTTTTTTTTAAACATCTGGTAAACTTTTGGGAAACAAATTTTAGTTCAGAAGCTTGAAGTCCACTCCTAGTTTGAGTGTTATTTAACACTGGACAGCGCTGTTAGAAAATGGTTCTCTGTTACTTAGCAGCTCTGTGTTTTCAGGTGTGTTAGAGGCTTCTTAGCCTACGAGACCAGCTCAACTGTGAGGGAGGAGGTTGTTCTTTCTGGTAAGTTCTTAGAGCATTGTTTACAACCCACACTCTCGCACCAAAATGTGATGGGAGGCACTGATGTGGCTGTGTCAGTGCAGCTGATGCATTAATTTAGCTTCATCTTACTGCTGATGATGTGTGAAGTGTAAAGAAACCAACTTGGTTCTTGGAGCTGTGGCAGAACACACAGGGACGAAGTTTGGAAAGATATTATTTTTAGTGTATTTATATTTGTATCCCCTTATGAACTGAGCAAATATGATGTGGAAAATCATGGGGTTGCCATAAATTTGTATTAACAGAGGCCTTAAAAGTGACATTTTTTAAATCCAGTGTTAAGGTGTTTCGGGAAACAGATGGCTTATCACCATATTCCCACCTCAGCTAGGGACACAGAGGATGCAGGAAGGGTGAGGAGAAGGACAGTGACAGAAAATCACAGGAAGAGGCTGGATGCCCTCTTGCCTCCCTGGGCAAATGAATTCATCAAACCACATTCACGTAGCAGCAGATGAAAGGAAAAAACCCCAAATGCTGATGCTCTACTTTTCAAGGTCATGCAGTTCTCTTGGGGCACCGATGAATAAATGATCACACTTCACACTCACTGCAGCACAAGATCAGTGTGGAGGTGTTTGTGATGGAGAAAGGTGCACCTGTCAGCTGCCTCACCTCTGTGATCAATCTATCGATCAATCAACCAATCAATCAATCAATCACCCACCATTCTTTTGCTCTCTCCAGTGCTCTCTATCCAGCACCGAGTGCTCCAGCTTGGGCAAAGTCTAAGGCAGGGATTTGCTAAGACATACCCACACCAGACCTTTAGTCTGGAGTCTGACTGGGGGTGCCCTCTCCTAATTTCTGGGCAATCTCACTTTTGCCACACTGGGCTTTGCCTGGCCCTTCAGAGGCGGCACCTTCCCCCCAAGACCCCGACTTACCGAGCCTGGGCGAGGTGATGGTGTTGACGTTGATCCTCTCGTTGCAGACCTCTTGGTGGCACTGCCTGTAGGCTGCTGGCTTGGACAGCACCGGGCACTCGCTGCCATGGCGCCCTGTGACCTTGTGCATGCACTGCACCACCCGGGACTGCAGCCCCTTCCCGCAGGTGGACGAGCACTGGGGGAGAGAGGACACTGAGACACGGGCCAGGCACAGAGGGTCCCAGATCTTGTACACCAGAGAAGTCACTGCCAGAGCTGAGGGTGCAGCGGACCAGCAGCTCACTGTAGTGCTGGGGACTCAACAACAGGGTCATCCTGTCAGCCAGGGACCTTCATACGGCTGCTGTGTTTGTCCTGGATGATTCTGCACCTTCAGGGGGAGATCTGAGCAGAGGAACTCTGCTAGCACAGGGAAGGAAGTTGTTGTCTTTCTGCCTGGACTTGCTCTGAGTCTGTCTACTCTGACATCCACGTCCCTGTGGATGCCCATGATTCAAGCAGGCAGAAATGCAATTCCCTGCGCCAGCCATGAAGAGGCAAAGGAGGAAAATGTACACCACTTAATTATGGACCAGCAGCTTCCACCTCTCTCTCCATGAGGGACAGAGTGGTACTGGTTGTCTTGGTTTAAAATTCCTCACCAATACTTGGAAGGTCTAACAAGGCTTCCTCCACAGACACGATGACCACGGCCAGGCACTGCTATAAGACAAATCCCGGGATTACAGCACAGGCTCCTGCACGCCCAGACCTCTGAGAAGCTCTGCTCCAGATAGGAGAGAACACATCAGGAATTCCAGCATTCCCTCTCATCCATCCCTGCTAACTGTCTGGCACTTGTCTGTCCTCCTGGGAGCAACTGCAAACTGTACTCATGAGTTCTGGCTGCCATTAGCCAGGAGGCCCAGGCTGTTTATATGCTCTCTTTGTTGTCCTACAATGGGAGTCCCTCCCTCTCCCTCCTTCTTCCTCTGGCCCAGTCATTTGTGATTTACAATGTCCTACTTGCACGCTGCTCAATTTTAATAAAGCAAACACAGGGAGCACAGGGAGGTGCACCAGCTGGACTTAATAAAAGAACCTTGTATTTAACATAAAGAAACAATGGGTTGCAGGACTTGGGTAAGATTCCTGTTTCTGCTAAAGCCACACACAAGCAAATGACGAGGGAGAGGAGGAGGTGAGGGAACACTGAGGGGGTATCAATAGGATGATGTAACAAAGATAATTTTTTCCTGTCCTCTGCTGTTTCTGACCAAAGTCAGGACACTGGAGCTTTCTCCCTGAAAAACACCATCACCTCAGAGTGGTAGCTCTCAAAAGGAGAATGCCAAACATTGAAGAGGCTCAGAAGATGAGCAGCACTGAGGTTGGACTGAAGTGCAAGTACAAAGGATGTGCAGTGTGGATGCTGCAAGACTGGCATCCAAGGGTAAAACACAGGGATGTGTATGGGCCTCTTCTCCCATCCATGAGGTGAGTACAGCAAAGATGTGGTCACTTTGTTCTGGCAGTATCACAAGAAACCCCTTCTGCTTCTCAAAGACCACCTGATACAGCAGTAAAGCTTTGCTCTTCATCTGATTTTCTCCTTTAGTTACTCACATTAATGTCAGTTTATTAAACACATATCTTATATTTGGTGAACTCACCAACTTTGTATTTGCCCTTCCCTTAATCTTCCCCCACGTTCCACTGCTCTTTATTCCTTCTCCCCTTATCCTTTTTTCTTTCTCCCAGTGCCTTTCTCTAGGACTGAATTTCTCCACTTGGAACAATCTCTGGCTCAGACCTCTCGTGGACTTTGCCATTCAGTTATCCTGGGGTGCAGCTTTACCTCCATGTTTCCAGCTATGCAGCCCCCTCCAGGACCTGGAGTTTTTGTATTCTGAAGGCAGCTGTTGTGCTATATTAAAATTCTACATGTATTTCGGAACTTATTTATTAAAAAAATAAATAATTGTGCATTTTTTCTGTTTACAATCTTCTTATTTCAATTTAGGGTCAACTAGTTTATGACAGGGACTTTTGCACTTAGATTTTCAGATGCTGGATTTAGTCACTGTCTATTAATACCTCTCAACAGTAGTTATGGATTTGGGATTATGCTGAATGAAGCCTTCCCTTCCATTCCCTACAGTGAGCCATTCCAAAAAGCAAATGTTGAAGTCCCTTATCAAAACCCCCTTCATAACTTGAGCTTCTGCATGAGATCTGAGCATCTCCTTAGTTTTGGGTGTCCCTCTTCTCTTCCCCAGCACTGTGGGCCCTCAGTGACTTCCACCAGCCTGGAATCCAGCCAGGCACAGCCACTGGATTTAAAGTGAACAGTTTTTATCCCCAGAAATGCAACTGTTAGGCCCTTCCACATCGCTGGTCAAATGCAACCTTTAATCCCCAGGATTTCAACGGCACTTTCAGTCTTCCCAGTGCTTTGCTAATCTTAATCCTCCCCAAACTCTCTGCAAGGGGAGCGAGTTGTACATCCATTTTACAAACAGAAAAGCTGTTACCACACAGGCAGAAAACATCCCAGGCCCTGGGGTTCCTTCACGTGATTGGAACACAGTGACTCTGAAACCTCTGTCTCTGCCTTGTAGGCACTCCCTGTGCTTAGAAATGCTCTTAACAGAGAGGGACGTGGGGGAGAAAGAAGGAAAAAAAAGAGAAAAAACAGCTTTTTTCTCTTCAGGTGAATCAGGTTTCCAGATACCAATGTACAAACACTCACCTACCTTTGTCTGTGTTCCTGTCTCTGCATTTGTTAACCAGCAAGGAGAGCAAGCAATGAAACCTTTTTCCACACACACTGCCAACTCCAGGCCTCGGACAAATAACAGCAGAGTTTTTGCCCGAAGCAGTTTTATTCCTTCTCCTGGGAGACTGGGATCATCACCTATGCTATGCAATTAGTTTTTCACAGCCAGGAAGACAGATTTTAACATCTTTCTTGAACTCTTTAGGGCTTGGCAGCTAAAGGAAGGTTGGACATCTGGCTTATTTTAAGATGAAATTTTCAACTGTGTACTTGGATAGTCTCTTTCCTAGGAATTTCAATAGGAAATAGGAATAGATACAAAATACATACAAAGAGGGAATTGTTACTCCTGCTGCACTATGAAAAGAGGACATCATTAAAAGAGGCATAAAAATCAAACTCCAACTGAACAGCAAATTCCCATAAATACCTTCCCTCCTCCTCTGGACAGTTGAATGCATTGCTACAGGCTCTCTGTTCCCAAAAGTTTATGGAGCAAGCAAGCAAATCCACAGAACAATCTTCAGGGCTGGATTCACTAGGGAAAACCCACCAGCAAGTTGCCTCCTCTGGGAAGCTGGGACTTGGACAAGGGGTTGAGCAGAGATGCTGGTGACAAAAAAAAAAGTAGATTTTCCCTTCCTCCAGGCACTGCCAGAGATATCCCTGTCAGGAAAATGCACATGCAGAATTCATGGAGTTTAACCATAATGCCCTAAACTGACAATACAGCCATTGTAAAGTGGAAATCCACCCCCACCGAAGATCAAAGGATTGCTCAGCACTGTAAAATAGAGGGGGTTAATGAACAGCTACAAAAAATGGACCTAATGAGAGCCCCTGTAACTCCCAGTTCAAACACTGCCTGAGAAGGCAAAAGGAAGACAAAAATGCCTCAATTCACATTCTTTGGCAGTAACATGCAAGCCAGTGGGGATATCCAGAAGGAAATAAACTCACAAATTGTCAAGGCAGCAGCTGCATTCATCAGCTTAAAGAAGATTTACTTACTGAAAAACTCCAACCTAAAGAGCAAGCTCTGGTTTTTCGACTGGAATGCTATTCCCACCTTAGGATACTGATCTGAAAGCTTGCAACCTACCAAAGGCGCTGACAGATGTCTAATTGCTTTGAAAGCAAATGCCTCAGGAGAATATTAGGTATCAAAATAGAATGAATTTACAGTAAGTGCTGAGATCTGTCAGGGCCTTCATCAACTCCTGATCTACAAAAGATAGACAGAGAGGGGAATAAGAAGGGTAGAAGCCAGGGTAGAGCTCAGGAACACATGAGAGACACCAATCCAAAGGATCCCTGTGTTGAGGCTCAGAGGGGACAGAAGAGGTACAGATTTCCCACCACAGAGGACAAGCTGTGATCCCCTCAGGACAGGCTGTGATCCCCTCAGGAGAGGCTGTGATGCCTTCAGGTCTGAGTGGGATCATGAATCCTTGCTCATGCCTTAGCTGAGGGCTGCTGGTGAGGCAGGGATACACTCAGACCACATATCACCTTTAAAATGTCAGTTTTCTAACCTCTAAGGGACAGATGTTACCCTTTTTTTGTAAGACACTTGCTTTTTTTCCAGCAGAAGGGCACAGCACCCCTTCCGCCAACCCTGAGCACACTCCAGGATTTAGAAGGCTGATTTCTTGGAGGGAGACACAGTTCAAGATGACAGTCATAGCTAAGCTGTAGGCATGATGTTTTTTTTCTTTAAATTCATCACTCTGCAGCCATCTGATGTTTAAAGATACTGGTTTGTCCCCAGTTTGCTGCAAGTTGCTGAAGCCAAGGATAACAGTGTGGCTAAAGCTCCAATATTGAGCGATCCAGTCACGCTTTACTGACTTCAGAGTTCAACTATTTCAAGGCGTTAGGACAGGGGAGAGTGTTTTTTCCCTCAGGGGTCTTATTTCTTGCCTCTGTGAAAGTCAGAAAGAAAGCAAGACAAGTTCCTATCAATAACATTCTGACCCAGCATCTGAGATGAATGACAAAAGGTCCTGTAATTGCTCCATTTCTGAGACCTTAACAATGTACATACGTATGTTTTGAAAGCCAGTGCTCCACACACCTTCACATCAGGCTTTTTATGAGTATCACCAACTTAAACTCCACAGCTCTAGCTGCAAAGCAGTGTGCAATATGCTTTTGTAAACACCAGGTCAACTTTCGCCACGGCATCACGCTAAAGAAAGAAATATCTGCCTTTTCACTGATAAGATCTAATTAGCCCGAAGCAAACTGTAAGCTGATTTTCAAGCTTCCTTGTTATTTTTTTTTCTTTTTTTTCCTTCTTTTTGAACCCCAGATCTGTGAAAGAACGTATCTGGTCTTGCTTAAAACAAGCTTTCATTTGGAAACTTTTGTGAAATGACTGATTTGTTTAATTTAGCCATGGGGGGGAAAAAAAAAGCATACCCTTCTGACTCAGTATGGGAAGAAACAATAAAATATGGCAGCACATGCTTGCGGCTGATGTGACAGTATCTTAGCAGGAAAAGGGAGAAGCAATTTTTGCAAACTCCCTACAGCTGTGCTTTCAAACTGCTCGACCCTGAGACCTGACCAGCACATCCAGCTTGTCTCAGTGCACAGTTCAGCTGGACTCTGCTATTCTGAAAAGTTCCATCGTGTACAGAGAGTTCAGAGATCAAGAGCTGAACACATGAATATCCTGGGTAGTGACAGTGCCCCGAAGTACTCCTGCAATGGAGCCCAGGTGGATGCTGATGAGGAAATGTCATTTAATCCAGTTTAGAACACAGGCAGAACTTACTTCTTATGGGGTTTCAAACTGGATTTCAAGAGCAGGATCAAGCAGAGCTGTGAAATGATGCACTACGGCCCACATTCAGAATTCCCCCTGTCCCACAGCAGCGTGTGCAAGGCTTTTAGGGGCTACCTGAGCTCTAGTCCCACCCTGAGTCCTGCCCCCGATGACAGCCTGAAAGAGCATCTTGGGAGCTGAAGCCCCACTGAATGCATTATTAGTTATTATGAGTTATTCATCAGTTAATGATCAATGCTACCTCAATGCAATTTATTTTAAAAAGTAATTAAAGCAAGGACTCCTTCAGGATTATTTAACTTCAGCAAGAGGCTGCTCATCTCTGCCACCTCCATCCTGCCTGAGCGTTCTCCAGACATGGAGCTACTCAGCTTTGACACGTTGCTAATTAACACCGCATTTCACCTCTCTGCACAGTCAATCAAGGGACCACCAGCAGACTGATACTAATTGCTCCTTAAAGGTGTTCTGGGACATTGTCACCTTAATGCCTCAGTAGTCATTACAAATTTCAGAAGGCTATTGGAAAGACTGCAAAATTACAGCAGTCCCTGCTAATAATATATATGGTGTGCTGTAAGGACTCCAGGGGAAAATCCTCTCCATATAGGTATTACAAACTTCAAATGCTGAATTACTACTGCTCATATTTTTAAAAACATGATCCCAGACACTGTAACATCTCAGCGAAAATGAATGCCAATACATTTGCACAGGCTTGTCTTTCACTCTTTCTTCTTTTTCACATTAAAAGAAAAGCGTAAAATAGTCACGATGGAATTTCATTTCCAATCCACTGATCTTGGTGTGGAGGCTTTAACTCTCCATCAAAAAAATGCACCTAATGGATCAGGTTTTTAAATAAAAATATCAAAAAAAAGGGAAGTTACTCTTCCAATTACTAGGATCACTGGAGGCTGCACTGGAATATGAGACAGTAACACTGAGGCAGAACGTGCTCCACTTCAAACAAAACATTGATTGATCTGGTCTTTTTGTAGCACATTCTCCTTTACTGAGGAACCTTCAAAATAATTTGTACTATGGATGTTCCCAGAAACTCCAGCAGAGATGAGCTGTGCAATTGGTTGTGCAATCAAGGAGCAGTCACTGGCTTCTGGAGCCAACAGTGCCCAGGGGGATGACATGGCCAGCACTGCAGTTGGCATCTCTTCCCTTTCCGTGCCTGGCTTTCCAACTAGAGCTGCACTGACTGGGGCTGGCTGTCAGACCAGGCCTAGACCAAGCTCAACCCTTGTTCTGGTGCCATTATGCAATGTTTTACCCCTCTGATCACAGCTGAAGGCATCCCACAGATGTGGGGACAGAGAATCAAAGAGCAAAAGGGGTGGGATTCATCTCACTGATGAATTGTGCAAATGAAAGTCCCTGGCTGATATAACCAACTCTGGGCCATTTGTTCCCATCTCCTGTGGTGAGGGGTGTTTTGAGATCAGCTGCTGGCAAGACAGGCTGTGGTTTGCACATCAGGGACCATGTGCCAGAGGAACCAACCACAGGGAGCCACAGTTCAGAGCAGTCCACGGGGCAGGACTTAGATTTAGGACACCCTGATGCTCTGGCTCCTGGTCATGCCTAGGGCCACAGAAGCAGAGGGTTTGAATCCTAAAGCTTGCTGGGTCCTCTCCTGTCACATCCAGATCAACCACCTTCTGGAGAACAACTGATGTGCACCAGTGAGGCCTGGAGACAACCCCTCCGTGGTGCTGGACGCACAGAAATCATGAGGCTGTTTGCTGAGGCCAAGGGGCAGGGAAGGGTTTGTCAGCTCTGCTGTGCCACTGCAGTTTGAAGCCACCATCCCTCCTGCAGAGTTTTCTCTCGATTCAACAAGGAAAATTATTTTCTCCAAGGTAGAAGATGAACTCACTTGTGACCTTTACGAAGAATTAACAAGTTGTCCATGGTTTATCATAAACAGATGTTGGGTCAAGCCATGAATTTGTAATGAATGTTAGAACAAAGGGCAGTTTTGCTTCTATATTTATAACAGCTTTGAATACACCTCACAAACCACAGCTGTCCTTGATTTACTCTTCTTATCATGTAATGGGAATTAATCATTAAAAGTGAGGCATATAGAGGATTTTGTTGATGTTCCCAATCATTTGGAGCCTGGAAAATATGCCTTCCTGGCACTGGAAGATTGTAGAGTATTTTTGGAAAAAAACCAAACCCCAATCCCAACATGTTTTCTGGTGCACTGCAAGGCTGGGGGTTTATCTCTCAGAGAATAAGACCTACTGTAATCCTGCCAGAACAATTAATTTGCAATTACAAATCCTTGTTACCACCCACTGTGATGAATGACTGCTGATCTCCTGTACAAAACACCTCAATGACTGGCACAAAGCCAGTATTTTCCTTATAGGAAATTAGGGTTTTTTTTCCCTCTCCCTACTGCTAATATTCTCCTGGGATGAAAATCCGTAGGCTCAGCAAAATACTGTAAAGGAATTGGCAACTACAGATGCTCAGGGAGGGCAGGTGGCTATAGGTGGTTTTTCAGATGTGCTTTATCACTACTGACGTTATTTGGCAACAAGAATATTGTTTAACATACCACTTTGCCAAGCTAATCCTCACTAGTGCTGTCCAGTTTCTGGAGCTACAACCTTTCTGAATCCAGTGAAAGTTGTGCCAGGGGGTTATAAAAGATGTAAAGTGGTAGAAAAAAGATTTCTCCTCTACTTTTTCTCCCAGTTGAAGCCCAGCTTGACATATCACATATTTATTTCCACTCAGAAGACAAATTTGGGATAGTTCCTACCCAAGACCCAAAGATTTTGCACAGTCCATCAGGTCAGATCCTGCTCTGCATGGCACTGGCACGAGCCTGCATTAACTTAAGTGCCTGAATTAATCTGGATTTACACTAATGTAAGAGAGACTGATATCTGACCCACTGTGCTGAGTGAGATCCTTGGCTTGTGGCCAGTGGGTTGCAGAGAAGAATGAAAGACAGTTACCCTGGATTTACATTGGGTTATCTGAGATTAATACAGGCCTTAGTATTTACAGAGCACCTACTGTAACTGCAAAGAAAAAACACGGCAAAGCCAACATGGTACAAGGCTCCTATGTGTCTTTCCTCTTTTAAAAATCTTTTCATTGGGCCAGGTAATATAATAGGTTAATGAGCTAAATCGTTGCCTGAGGGACAGAAGTTGCAACGTTTAAACTTCCACCCGCTGAGCTGAAAACGCCCCTTGTGAAAGTCAGTGCTAACGATGGAGTTTGTAATTCCACCTTCCTTGATGTAATACCAGTTTAAAGGAGAATAGTAAAAAAAATTACAACTGGGAACCCCGAACCATTCTGTGCCCTTGGCTCCAAATACAGCACTGCAGTCACAGGGCAGACACAGTATGTCGAGGCATGTAAAATAGTGAGACAATTAAGTGAAACTGGAAATGAAGAAAAATCCATAAAAATCTCCCGGAGAATTGCTCTTGCTATATAGTCTTGCCCCCCCAGAAAGAGTCCAAAGGCCAACTGGAGGAAAGGAACTCAAAAAATACAGACTTGGCCCGTACTTCTGCACGTGAGTGCCTTCATAGAATCATAAAGGTTGGAAAAGACCTCCAAGATCAAGTCCAGCCTTTGGCAGAACACCACCCACAGCATTGAGTGCCACATCAACTTGGTATTTTTAACACTTCCAAGGGTGATGACTCCACCACTTCCCCGGGGAGCCTGTTCCAACTGAAGAAAATTTTCCTTATATCCAACCTGAACCTCCCTTGGTGCAACTTGAGGCCGTTCCCCCTTGTCCTACGGCCAGTCGCCTGGGAGAAGAGCCCGACCCCACCGCAGCACAACCTCCTTTCAGGTGGTTTAGAGAGCAGTAAGTTCTCCCCTGAGCCTTCTGTTCCCTGTTACATCACTGCTGGAGCAGAAAGGGAGAGAGCTGAGGACACAGAGGGAGTCCTGGGTAGCTGAAAAGGAGCCCCTGGTGCTGTTCACCTTCAAGCACCACAGATCTGTCACCACTGCAGGTAGGCAAAACTCCATCTCCCCACAGCAGGCCAGCAGCGCATCCCACATCACGTGGGACACGTTCTCCATGACTCCAGTGCCAAGTCTGAGTCCTGCAACTGCTCCTTCCAGCCCAGCCTGGAGAAGGGGAATGGTCCTGCTCAGCTTCCCAGAGAGCCACACACACATAAAGACACACTCTGTTCACAGGCTGCCTGCATTCCTCCCAGGAATGTAATCCTCGACATAAAGTTTGTCAGCAAAAATATAATTCATCATGAAAGAATGAACTACTGTCTTGCTAAAGCATCAAGAGGCACATTTTCAGCAGTCTAGGAGGCTGAGGCAAGTGTTGGGAAACTGAGCAACCTGTGTTTGTTCTTTTCACCAGCACAACTACAACAAAAATGCAAAAATGCTTCCAGCACGAGAACATTTAACAGCTCAGATTTCAAACAAGGAGGAACTACTTCAAAGTAGAACGAGTGTACAGAGATGTTTGTTTCTTTAGCTGAATGCAAAGTGGATGTGGAATTTCCTCTTGGAAGAAAGGACTGAACGGGAGATGGCTTGGACTCCCTTTTCCATATTGCATCATATATAAAAAAGGATGATATAATGAACTACAATTCTAAAGAATCCGGGCAACAATCAAAGAATCATTTCAGGTTAACACCTTCAGTGGCTCTTGCACTGTGCAATCCATCTTTCTATTTGGTTCAAAGACCTGGGGGTCAGAAACAGTTTATTTATGAAGCTCATAATACTAATGCTGAGTTAAATGCTAAAAATAATAATTACATCCCTTTAAGATAAGAGGTTTAAAAGAGAAGTGTCAGCAATGCAGAGAAGATATGGAGGTTCCCAGTAAGAGAACAACTTCTCTATCTTCAGAATTACAGCACAGCCTGTTATCTCAAGCACTGGGCTAACAAAGACATTTAAATTAAATTTACAGACCTGGCCTTATGTGTTTGCAAAGCGCAGGAGATATATCAGTTCCTTGTGCAACACTTGAAATACGCCACAAATACATTGGGAATATACAAATGTGACAGCCAGGACTGCTTCCTGAACCTGCTCAGTGAGCTCCAAAAGCTTTCCACAGCTACAATACACAGCAAGGACCATCTGCAAATACAACTGACAGAAAATGGAATAAAATTCCTCTTCCTCAGAGCATGGGCAGTGGCTGCAGAGCCATTGCTAAGGCCACCGGCCGAGGTTTGGGCTGGTGGGTGCAGGTTTCAGACCAGCAGTGCCTTGCCTCCAGCCCTCACCTCCTCTACACAGGGTCTGAGAACATAAAACCACAACTTGTCCGGCACAGGTTTGGAGGTTTTCCTGCTGCCCCACTCTCATCTGCTGAATGCAGCAGGATCCAGAATCTTATACAGGATAACCATATCCACTGCCGTCAGAAGTGAGTTATTTATATAGGGCTGGGAGCTGTCCTCTCACACACAGAGTCCATGTGTTCTACAAAACAACCACTACTAACATAAAAGCAACACTCTGTCACTGCCACCCAAACAGCCTGTTCTGTTTACAACTTGTATCTGGACTTGACTTTTTAAATGAGTTTTTGCCTCTTTCTTACATGACTTCCCGGCATCTTCAAAGGATCTTGGTTTGGGAAATTAAGGATCAGAGGCCAAATCACCAGGCAAGCTGTTTGCACACAAAGCATCAAAGCCCTTTATTTTAATCCGTGATAATTACCACTGTTAGCTCAATCTTGCTTCCCTGATGATTCTTAACAATAAATAACAAATGCACAGGGAAATTAACTGCACGAAGTTGTTGCTTGTTCTGAGATCAACCTGTATTAATAGAAAAAGTTTCCATCTTAGTCAGTACAAAGCTTCCTCACAGTGATTTTTACAGGACTGGGAACAAATGTTTTACAGTGGAATTTTGCCCTGGAAGGATGAATTTTAAAGAGTTCATTATAATCTAAGTGCTACAGACTTTGTGTTTCCTCCTTAAAGGAGGAGCTGTTTTAAGCTGATAGCTGTAAAGTCCCCCTAAGTCCAAGTCCTACATTAAAGCTTCTGGATCCTCGTGATGAAAACCCTCCTCTCAGGATTTGTGAAGAACTGAATTCCACACCAAACATTTGAGCTATCTGTGTTTCTGGAACAATAAATTCTCTTCTAAGAACTGTCCCTTCCCATACCCTTCTCTAGCAATCCAGTGGTGCCCGTTTTCACCCTTCTACTCAGCGAATAAGAATCTAATTGTGTGACCTAAGTGTCCAGTCAGAATTAACCAATATGTCTAGAATTTTAAATGCTCATTACAAACCAAATCCAAGTCCAAGAACATCCTGCTGGACTCACACAGGGTGAAATTCCTGGGAAGCAGAGCTCTGGCACCAGCTCTCTGCAGACAGAAGCAGGACACAAATGCAGCACATAAGTTTTTTGTGCCCTCCTGCACAGGGAAGATCCTGACCCTGAGTTAAGAATCACAAATAACAAGTGATTTTGCACTGAACCTGCCCTGCTCACATGCAGACATTAAATCTACCAACAACACTATTTACTGTGACCAAGGTACAAGCGCAGCCTTCCCAGCAGTGAGCCAGGGTCTTTATCAGATTGGAACGATTCACACGAAGCTGAACTTTGAATCCATGTAATCAGTGAATACACAATTATTTCATATTCCTCCCTACAAAGAGAATCCGGGGCAATTTGCATGCCAAAACGTTTTAAAATTCCACAAATAAATAACTAAATAAATAATGTTATTTCACCTGTTAACACGTGGGGACTGTTAGTTCTGGCCGGCTTGCACAGACTCTGAGTGCCAGGTTATGAATAAAACAATGTTCAATACTCTAAACATCTTGTGATACAAATTCCTGGCTCAGCATAAATACAGACACTTCGCATGCGGCAGGTTCCTCCTGCATTCTCCAGCACTGACACCGTTAAATCCATGTATCTATGACAGGGTAGATACATAAATAATCCCAATTCCTACCAAGAAATGCAATCACTGATAAGACAATTTGCCCATCCTGGGCCTCTGCTCCCTTGGATTTTGCTTGCTGGAGTTTGGGTTTTTGGAAAGCAAAGTGTAACTACTGTATCCCAGTGGTTTCTGCACATTCTGTACATTCCAGAACACAAAGTAGGCTTTTTGTTTTAAAGAACGGGACAGTGAGAAAGATAAGACGAAAACCAAACTGGCATATAATATTCCTGGGAAATTACAGCTCTTTATGCAAACACAGAGTCAGCAATGTATAGGATGCTTTAGGAACAACACTGGCAGAGGCTGAGTTTCTCACACCGCCAGGCCTCCTTCGCAAGCAAAACCAGGCACTACTTTAAGATCAGAATGCAAATACAGAGCAGACTCTGCTCTGGTTTAATCCACTGCATTCAGGAATTAATTCCACTGATGTCACTGCAGAAGCTAAGTTCAGACAGGTCTAAGGAAGGTAAACTGCAGCCCTGAGGAAGCGACTTTGGCTTTGGCTCTGCCTTTAAACTCACAGCTTTCTTTCATTTCAGGTGGTTGGAACGAGTCTCGGACTGGGCTATGCTGGGTAAGTCCCAGACTAGGCTGAAATTCAGCTGCACAGCTCTAGTCTTGCACCCATGCTAAAAACAGTGTATTGTCTGGCTCTGCACGGGGGACCTGCACAGGGGAGAGGAAGGGAATGGAGCAGGGAGAGGAAGGGAAGGGAGCTGGGAGTGCTCTCAGGTACCCTCTGTCCCTGCTCAGACTTCCCTGTGCCTCCCCCTAGCATTATTCAGCTTAGCAATGGCTCTCCCAAACCTTCAGATTTATCACTTCTGGGACAGGAAGACCAAAGCCCAGCTGCCTTCTCAGCTCCACACTGATGCTTTGAGGGAGGCAGAACTCACCACAGCCCCTCGTGAGATCCCCCTTTGTCTCAGTGATCCGGTTCTGAACTCTTTTAACTTTTTAACAATATTTACACTGAAGGAAACCAACCTCCTGCTATTTGTTTTTTTAGTTTGCCCACGCTGGACAAGGGGCACCTCCTCAGTTCCCTGCACTCTTGGAAGATACTACTAATGAACTCTTTTCCATAGAATTCAATCCGTTAGAACTGTTCAGAGTCTGCTTTTTGAGGTACTAAAAGCAGCTTCAGCATCGTTTATAAAGCAGCTTTTTGACAACAAGTCCACCCGTGGTGGGATCTTTGTAGGTTTTGCTTTTAGGATGGTTAAGCTGTCAATTAATACTCATTTTTATCCTGCTTGGAATACTTTTCTCTAAAGTGATTTCTCTAATACATTCCTCTAAAACTTGATGGTCATATTCATGAGCCTCTTGTCACAATGTTTGGTTTATAAATGGCATAATGGATGGGTTTAAAGCCTAGCAATACCTTCCAAAACCAGTCAAACCCTTCCTTTCCAAATATTTAAACTTTAAATTAATACAGACAGCTCTGTGAGCATCTTTGCACTTAAGAAAAAAAACCTAACAGGTGATGTTTGTTGTTAAATTTGTTGTTACCTTGGACCAATCGCCCGTTTTCCACTCGTAACAGCCTGTGTGATCCTCACACTCTTCCTCATCCCTTGGCCTGGTGGCTGCATCACATTTGCCTTGAGAGTTCGTGCAGGTCACTGTTCTTTTCTGGATCCCCTTCCCACAGTCTGCTGAGCACTGCAAAACAGCAGGGATTTGGGTTTTGTTACAGGATGCTTAGAAATGACAACTTTTACCTTGCTAACACAGCTCAGAGGAAAAGCTGGGCACGTGAACACTGAGGAAAATTAATAATCTGCAAGATTTTATTGCAATAATCTCAGCCACTCATACATGAGTAACTTGGAAAGCATTGTACCTGCTAGTGAAATATTTTACTCATGAAAAGAGGCAATTCTGAAAAAAAAACCTTCTTTGAAAAGTATCAGCTGGCTCTTTGCTGGAACTAGTGTTACAGATGAGAAAACACACTAAATCTGCTGTTTTAGGAGCTCGCCATCCACACTGAGAAAGTACACACTGAGATTCACAGCACAGAACTGCCACATCCCTTCATGTAGCATGGGATGCATCAAGGGTGATAAATGGTGGTGACAAAAGCAATTTTAAATCACAGTAGCATGAGACCACTGTTATAAACATGCTGCTGTAGCACAGTTTGGACATATCATGGCAAAATCACAGTTCCCATGTGAAACACATCCATTACCTTCACTTGTTGGTTTGCCACATGCTCATCTCATCACTATGTTAATTCTGAAGGATTTTAACAAACCAACATTGACGGGAGTGAGCACAAGTTACCCACAAATGATTTTGTGCCTGAGCTCTACGGAAGCAGCTTCTAAAGAGCAGGGATATCTGGTCAGCCAGTTGTTTTCTTTGCCAAAGGCTGGCTGGAAAATCTGTTTTAATGGAGAATTTGTCTTGATTCCCTTGACTGTAGTAGCTGGGAAAACGACACTGGCACGAATGGAAACCGGATTTCTGTTTTCAATAACCAGTGTGGTAACAGAGCACCAGATCTGCTGATGCTGGCACAGCCTCCTAAATCCAAGTCCCCACTGTGCCTGCTCTTCCCTCTCCTGCCACTGCAGTGGTGAAGAGTGAGAACTTTTCTTGCAGAGCCACCGGGGAGAGGTGGGTGGAAAAATGATCTGTGTACCAGCTGAGATAAAAACCAACCTCCTCTGGCATGTCAAGATTCTCCCCTTCAGGGGATCAGCAGGGAAAAGACAGTTGATCTGACACTGAATAAACAGTGAAGATGCGAGACATTCTGTGAGGTCTTTTGAACGTGTTCCAAGAAGCCTCTCCATCCAGGGGGTCTGCGCTGGAAACAAGCATCAGCTTGATATAAATTACATCAAATGGACAAATCTCAGCATGCCTGTCTAACCATCTCAAAAACACAATCCCGGCAGTTCTGACCTGCTGCCCTTGCTAAGGACGTGAATGACAAGCGTTTATGAGCTGGCAAGCAAACAGACATGCCTTTAAATACTTCAGAGCACTACAGAGTGACTCCTGGAAAATCTGGGAAACCTTCCACTTCATTTACTGTGTGACCCCCACACGGATGTAACATCTCTGTGACCAGAGCAAGGTACAGTTCTGCTGGATACAGGGATGGATTCTTCCAGGCTCTGCAGGATTCCACAAACTGCTTTGCTGGGCTCCTCAGAGCACAAGACTTGCCAGAGATCCCTAAATAGTACCTTAAAGCCATGAGTTTTCCCCGAGTTGTATAGATTTTCCCAAATTATCTATCATTTTCCTCAGTGCCCAGGGCTGCACTCGCTCATCTCAAACTACAGAGCACAATACATAAAATCTTCCAAGCAGTCCAATTTACTCCAAGTAAATCAAGCTGAAGTGGGAGCGCTTTTCACAGTAGGAGAAATCTCTAGGTGGGTTTTACAAGCAAGTCTGGGAAAAACACCAACTGTTTGTTCTTCCCACAGCTTTTAAGCCATTCACAGATTAATTCTGCATATACTTTCCCAGACAAAACAGCATGTGCAAGAAAGGTTTCCAGCAGATCTTTGGTGGTCACATATAAATCACCCCCTTTAAGAGTGTTTCTACTTTCCTCAAGTTATCTGTTTTCACGAAGAATTTTTTAATATAGAGATTTTACAGAGAGTCCACAAATGTGCAGTCCGTCCACCTGAGATCATTATGTCTTATTTTATTAACAAATTACTTAGTTAAATACCACGAGTTTTTGCAAAGGAGCAATACAATTTTGCTGTTAAAACATAGCTCCTTTATCTGAAGAAAATCCGTATTTTTTTTCTACTCTAGTTCCCTGACAGTAGAAACATTCACCTTTTCCTGAGAGTCTCTATTTTTGTCATTAAAAATGGGCTGAGCAGTACTTTGTCCAAAACAATCCCAAGTGTTTGGCAATACAAGGGGAACTTAATTTTTTCCGCGATGAAGATTGCATTGGAATTTGCTTTGAAAACAGACATTTTTGACTGGGGACCAGATATCCACTGTGTTATATAACCAAGACGTTCAAAAACATACATCAGAAAATTGATTTATAAAATGATACCACTATTGTGATATTTATTCCACAACATCAGATTAAAATGTTCAGGAATAAAGTGATTATCACTGAAGAAAAGTCCTACGTATGAGAAGTGTTCACACTGGCAGAGCATGAAATGTGTCCTGGAGTCAACTGTGCTACATAGTAGCATAGAAATGTGCCAGAATAACAAATTTAAAAGCACAAGTGGACAATTATAGCCCCAACCAAAGGTTAATATATGTATCAAAGGAAAAGTAAAATCAGTATTGAAAAAATTATCTAAAAATATTGTGTATTTGCACATGAGTTATGTAGTCACAAATATGGAAGATTTTCACTCTGGATTTCCACTTTTCTCTAATTTGACTTGTCCATTCCACAAAAAGGAGAGGGAAGTACCTGAGATTGTTCACAAAAGACCCAAGCCAAAATTCCACGTGCAACAACAGGTAGGAACTGCACCACCAGAACAGTGTCAGCTATAAACAGTTCAGCTGGTTTAGCCATAAGAAATAAAGAGGGCATCACCTGAGAGAGGAACATCTACAACACACAAAAGACCCATCAGACAACTTATTAAAATTTTGGTGTGTTTCACCACATCTTTTCAAAGCATTTAGAAAGAACCTGAATATCTCACACAAGTGAACAGATCCAGCACCTCACTGAGCCGAAACGCTGCTCTCACTTAACTATCGTCTCTCTTGCCAAACCAAGATTTCCCGTTCAGAAAGAGACACTGCTCCTCAGGATCCCTTGTATCCCGAGCTTCTCTGACTTTTAAGCACATTTCTAGCAATAATATTTTGCAAAAGCTCTTTGAAAATGTTTTAAACAGGAGTTCACTGTTTCAAACAGAGATGAGTAACAAGGAATCCTTCTCACAGAAAGGGCTGTTGCTGGACAGAGCCAGGACACAGCCAGGCTGGAATGAGCCTGGGAGACTTGGAAGTGCTGCACCAGGAGTGAAAGGATCTCATCATTCAAAGGAGCCCAACATGGACATCCTATTAGGACTCACAAAGTGCAGACAAAATTGCCCTGAATTAGCCAAGTCCTGGGCAGGAAGTGCAGGCACACTCCCAGCTCTAATCAAAACACAGCCTAATTGTCTAGGCCACTCATCATTTACATCAGAAATGCATTTAAAATACCTGGGGAAAAAAAATTAACTCTGCAACTACTCAGAGATGCACCTTTTATACAAAGTATAACCAGGTTTTTCATGTTCCTGGAATTACACAAAAGAAGGCTGGATAAGGCCCAAGGACTGTACATTCTCTGCAACATGCAGATGCTTGATAAATCTGGTATTTGTTTCATACCACATTTAAATGGAGCCAGAAGTCCTGGTGGGTTGCTACACTTCTGGCCTCAGGTCAGTGAAATGTTTTTCCTTCCTGGTCAGAGTTTTCAGATGGAAAGATATAGTTCCTAAAGCGTATCTAAACCCTGCCTTAATAACTCATCCAGTATGGAAATCAAACCTCATCTCCACAAATAACAGTCCTATCCAAGGCTCCAATGCTGGGAGTTTGCCGACCATGAGAACACGCTGAATATTCAAAGCACTCAGCTGGATTAAGGCAGAGCTCTGTGCAGTCTGGCTTCTTTCTTGATTGAAGTTCCTACCTTTGACCACTCTGATGCTTCCCAGATGGACAGGCAGTCCCGTCCCTCACAGCTCTGCACCGGGTTGGGTTTGTTGCCCAGGCAGTAAAGGTCCCTCGTGTTGACGTAGGTGCCGTTCTGCAGCTGATAAACACAGGTCACCTCCCTGTGCTGGACACCCTTCTCACAAGTGGCAGAGCAGGGACTCCAGTGGCCAGTCACCCACCTGGGAAGGAGCCAGAGAAGAAATGTTAACAAACTGGTGGGATAAAACATTATGCTTCTCTTAAAACCAGTGATAGAAATGGGCAGCTCTTGCTGGATTCGTGGGTTCTTCGATGGTGCTGTATTGTCATCACACTGAGATCACTGATCACCCTTGGGAGCTGAGTTGTGCAAAGCAGAAGAGTGTCAGGATACAAGTGAATATTCCCTCCAGACTCCATGCCAGGCAGAAACACAAACTCTGCATCACTCCCTTCAACCCCACTCTTTACAGTGTGGCTCTGTTTTTCCCTCAGATGAAGACAGACTTGTGTGCAGACCATTCTACCCCGCAAATACTCCTGCCCTTGAGAGGTACCTGGGCTGCATCTGCACGCACAGCATCACTGCAGAGACTCTGTACTTACAAGCCGGGATGTGCTATGGCCAGACACCCGGCCCTACACAGCTTTCCCACATCCAAGACCAGAAGCAGCTTCTCCAGCCCTACATTGTATGACCTCAAAGCATAGAAATCCTCTACATCCCGGACCATTAGAATGCAAAGACATCTCCAGCCTCATTTTTCCTTCACTCTCTCACAGGCCACTGATGAGATTTCACTTTTTGTAGTTGGGCTTTCCAGGATGTTTAACTGGAATCTCATCTGTTTGAAGTTCATGGCACTAAGAGCTTTGAACCTGGCCTGGTTCATTTGTTCTGGCCAGATGCATTCTCAATTGCATTTAACTCCCAAGGCTCAAGGAGTACTTAAAAAGACAAGGTTTTCCCTAGAGAAAGGATCTCACAATGTGGTTTCCAAGCTGCTGTAGCTCACAAGGATGTGCCATAACCCAATCTGGACTGGGGCAGGGGTGTTTCCCTATGACCATCATTCCTCTAAGCTGTGGGATTCATTTACTTTGTGAGCACATTTCAGTTGCCATTTCCTTCCCCTTTGATCAAAGTGTGCTGGGAACAAATATATGGCCTTTTTTTGTTGGTGTTTGCTTTGTTATGTCTTTAAAGGCTCTTTGGCAAACACCCAGCTCAACACTGTGAGGTGTTCAGGTTCCTCCGAAGTAGAGAACATATTGATGCCACGAGGGAAAGGAGACCTCCTCACCCCTCCATCTTCCAGTTCCCACTGATTCAGCACCACTGTGGTTAGAGCCGGGCTAGGAGGCAGTGAATAAAATGTCTAAGAAGAATCTGGATTAGCAGGGATGTAGGGAGGGACACTTTTTTCCTAAGGACAAGCAGCATCGATCTTTAGTCTTCCTGCAATCTGTCAGTACTCTCTGTAATTACAGACATTCCCGGATGGAGGGAAAGACTGGAGCAATAACTGTGCAGAAGGCCATCATGCCTTTCTCACCAGGCAATTGACCTTCTAGCCCATTATTTAGGGCTGTCATCTATATTAGTATCCTTATACCATGAATCTTTTACTTGTCACCCAGTCCTGGGCTGTCTGTTACGGTAAGTGACCCAAATGAGACTTCTTAAAAATAACCCTGCTCAGAAATGCTATTTCATTCTGCTGAAGGCTCCTGTAGTCCAGGCAGAACAACATAAGTGCTCAAGAACTTATTAACCACATTTCTTTTGAAGCTGTCATGTAACTTCTCTGAAACAAATCACAAAACTGTTCCCATCTTCCCATTCCTGAACGGGGAAAAATCAGTTCAGCACAACTTAAAACGTCTTCACCTGGTGCAAGTGTCATGAATTAATCTGCAAATGCCATGACTGATGACCTGGTGTGACAGCACTGACGACTGAGCTGACAGGGAAGGCAGAATCCATTTGCTTTGAGCAGGACCAGGCCTCACCTGTCTTTAGTGGAACAGGGCCCCACTCAAATGTTTCTGTGCTTTAAAGCAGTTGACTGACACATCTGTGAATTCCTGTTGGCTAAAACAGATGGCAAGACACCAAACCTGTTTCTCCAGACTGCAGTTTTGGTGCATCTCTGTGGCTCAGCACTTGGCATTTCGCTTACAGAATGGGAAAATGTCAGCTGGGAAATGGAACACTTGTGCTGAAAGTCTGACAAAAATAGCCCTGAAGTGCAGAAATCAGTGTTCATGAGGATTAACAGCCAGGCCCCCTTGATATCAGCTGGGCTCTGCCCTGTCAGAGGTCCATGTGGGTGAAGCAACCTCTCAACAGAGGCGTGGAGGGGATGGAGTGACCGTGCTTTACGAGCAGAACGGGACTCACAGGGCCAGGAGCAGGTTCAGTCCAGGCTCCACTCAACTAATACTCACTTCAGCACTGTGCCCTCACTGTGATCGACAGCCACTGCCAAAAGAAAAAGGGAAAGGGACTGAAAGCAAAGAAAGATAAAAATACATTCTTGGCAGAGGCTGTGTGTGAGCTTGCATTTAGGATGGGCAGCACACAGCATGTCAACTATTCCCAAGACGCCTTAAGAAGCAAAGTTATGGCTTTCCTTTCAGGAAGGAGAGTTCCTTTTTAAACTTTTTTTGTTGCTCTTGTGGAGGGTAGAAATCACCTTGTTTCTACCCTGTTTGGTGGTGTCTAGTTAGTGCCACTACAGTACCAACACAAGAGGGAGTAACTGGAAAATTGGCACAGAAAACCTAAATATTATCATCATCATGAGAATAATGACTGCACAGCATGAGCCGAAACCCAGGGTATCAGTACAAAGATGTGTCTGGGGTAAAAACACAATCTCCAACTCTTTTCTTGGAGTGGGCAGCTTCAGCTGCCAATCCACTTCATCCATCTGTGACCCCAGCCCAGCGGTCACAAATAAGGAGGGGCAATGCTGGAAGGGATCTCTGAATCCTCACAGCCCACTCCGTCCTGCCTGTGACAACTGCTGCTAACATGGAATTGAAACACTTAGAAAAGAAAGGCTATTTTCAAGTGGTGGGTCTAGTTTCATATCCAGGAGACAAGCAACATTAAATGTCTGCACAATAATAATATCAGTAAAGTAGATTATTTTCAAAGGCACCAAGTGGAGGATCACTTTGACCACAAAATTTCATCCTCTCAGTGAAATCTCTGCCTGCCTCAATGGCTTGTAAAAATGATCTGGCAAACAAGTAAAGGAGAGTCCCATGTGCAGCCCTGGCAGTGCCCTGACTCCCGACAGCTCCCCCAAAGTTTCCTTCACAGGCAGCTGAAAATACTGTTTTTGGTGCCTGTAACACAGAGAATCACTGCAATTTTGTCTCAACAACATGGTTCACAACCAAAGTGGAAAAACAAGGGATTTATGGATGAAGCGATTAAAGATGAAAATTCCTGCCAGTTTCATGTTTAGTAAGGAATGTGCAGCAAGATATCAGCAGAATTACTATCTGCAAGTAATACACACACGGGGAAGAAAAATGCGATGTACAAATAGTATCCACGTGATGGTTACTATTAAAGTACACCATAGGCAGATTTTCCTCTCTACACTGTCATTATGCCTTTTGAACACACACCTGATGTGTTTAACAATGAGACTTACTTATAGGGTGGGTTTTTTTTTTAAAAAAGGGTAAGTATTCTTCTTATGACAATGTAAAAAATACTTCCAGTGTTCTAACTCCAAACCCCAAGCTGGCTCTGTATTATTAACTAAGCCAATTAACTGCTGTACACTAAGCCCTGTGTGTATCATATAGAGCTCTTGGCTTCCAGTTACACTTTAAGCCTGTAAACTGATCTTAGGGATTGCTTAACACCAGAGCTTGTTTCAGTTTGGTCTTTCCCTCCCAGGTTATAACCTGCCCTCTCTGGGACCATGGGAGAGCTCCAGCTGGAGTCCCTGGAGAGCCTCTCCTTTTGCCAACAAGCCCTGATTTACGCGACAAACACACTCATCTTTCTCACAGCCACCGGGATGGCTTTATCTGTGGTATTATTTTTTGTAACCTTACCTCTGTAGAAGACTCAAAAGCTAAATGAGCCCTGCTGGCGGTTAGATCCCGGAAGAGAGTGATGAGCTTTTAAGCACAGATTTTAACCCAGTCAGTGGCCTGTCTTTCTAGCTAAAAAATGCCCAGAAGGGTGTGATTTTCAAAAGCTTCAAAAAGCTGGGATGGGCAGGACATGCAATCTGAGAGGGCTGCTCTAAATCTTTGTCTTCTGAGTCTTCCTCAACCTCTGACCTCCCAGTATCTCTTCTGAGGAATTGGGAGTTCTTCTTCTAATCTGCTTTGGCAACACTCATCTGGCAGGCCCCTGGAGCAAACTCGAAATATCTTTTGGAGATTCAGTTCATCATTTGATCTTTCCATGGTCAGGATTAGTCATTAACCTTGAATTATCTACACTACCTACTTGCCTAAGACTCCCACATTTTCTAGGAAAAAAGTTGTCTACAGCACTATGTACAAAACCCCAGGGGAGATGAATGTCTGCAAACGAGGGCCTGTAGCTGAAGATTTGGGGAAAAAATGCTGCGAAGATCAAATGGATCAAGGATGGGGGTAAGGGAGTTCAATAAAGAGACATGAGGTCACTTTTCAGAGATTTACAGCCTCTTATAACGCAAAGCCATTTCAAATTCTAGGGTAAATATTGCAGCCCACATTTCTGCCTTGAGCCCCCCAGAAGAACAGTGCCTGCAAATGGGTTCTCTTCCACCAACTACACATCAAGGACATATTCACACATCCCCTCACTACCTACAGGGATTGTGTTACTTTTGTTCCCTTCCCAATGCTACAGTGAAATTGTTTCCCTGCTTTCACTGTAACAGCTCAGATGTGACCAAAGATATCTTTGCAATAACACTTTTTTTTTCAGTTATTAATTAGCTGTAGTTAAGAGCCTGTTCTACCACAGAGTAAAGTATCAGATGAAAGCTGCTACAAAACAAGACAGCTCATCTCAAAAAATACTTGTGATACAACCTAACCTAAAGCCCTGTAACCTGAGGGTTTTATATCTAAGAGATTTTATTGAGTAACTTTTGGTTTAACATACATTGTTGCACTAACGTACAGGTGAAGATATCCCCATGTCCAGTGAGCACTGGTTGTCTTTAGTACCAGTTTGTGATGCCAAAATCATGCCAAAGTCATTGAAAAGTTAGTTTTCTGAGGCACCTGTGTGAAACTGTGGCTCTACTGATGTCAGGCAGAACTCAGACCGACTTGCAGGGCCAGGGTTTCACATGGGATAATTTTAGCAGGGAGAACTGGAAAAGGTTCCTGAGAATCAGTCATGTGGAACTGACAGTCAGATATACTTTGCTTCTATCAAACTCAGCTCATGCTCAAATACGTAGAAGCAAGAAAACTCTGTTTGCAAAAGGACTCATGATTTCCACAAAATACACACACACCGCTGTTGCATCAACCTGTCCCCTCACACTTCTCAAACTCTGGGGTCAAAATAATCAGGTGAATCTTGTTTTTTGGGAACAGGTTGGTGCCACACCCACTCACTAGAAGGCTTGGGGGGGGGGGGGGGGGGGGAAAGTACAAGGAATCTAGTAGAATAATACAGCTGCTGATGTCGAAAGTAGGACTCCAAGACTAACATTCCTGTCTGATTGCCTTTATAAACAGTGCTCAGTAATTTTCCAGTACAGTAGTCATTCTGCTAACAGACTTGCCAACTTTCACTCACACAGGTTTCTTTTTCTCTTTAGTGGTTATCATTTTGACAGGTTTGCTTTTTAATTTCCCATCAATAAGATCAGCCACAGGGGACAATGTTTTATAATTTACATGCACCTTGGGAAGTTCTTCTTTTAAATGGGAGCCATTGTTTTCTCCCTCCTCCCCTCCCCAAAATGAGCAGATCACTCAGTTTTGGAGGACTCAGTGTAGGGTTGGTGTGAGTAGGTGTCCTTTTTCCTGGCAGCTGCCTTACTACACTAAGGGACAGAACATCAGCACTCTCAGAGCCCTTCTCAATGAGTTACCCCTTCCCTCATCCATGGCTGGTGTAACTCTGATGGGGTAACTGGTGTCCAGATCCATTCCCCTCCCTTGCAAGGAAAACAGAACCTCTTTCTCAGCTCCCACCACAGAATGCAGTGAAGAGCATTACAGCAGGCAGCAGCAGGAGTGGATTTCACCTTTAAATATTTTGCTATATTGTCCCGCTAATCTTTTTTTTTTTTGTGAGTTAGAACTGCACTTGTCCTGAAGAGCCTCAAACCAAAGCAGCACAGATCATTTAACATTTTAAAACAGGGCTATGGTCAACCACAAGGTTGTTGAGTCAAACATGGGCACTGTGAAAAACAGTGAAATAAGCCAGCCTGGGTGTTTACATCAAAGATATGGAACCTGTCTCATGACTCCATGTGAAAACTAATGCCAAATTAACTCCTCCTCTATCAAGTCATCTTGGATTATTTGATGTAAACACATCTAGCAGTAGCCAATAAGCCCTCCTCATTCTGCTCTCTGCTCCCCAGCCTTCTCTCAGTTCTCTTGCAGAATTGCTCTGCTGAGCTGAGTTGCTGGATTTGCTTGAAAACATCTTTTTGTCTTTCAGTGGCTAATTAAGCACTGACTGGTACCTGCTGACCCAGAACAGGTGATTTTGCGTCCTTCCCCTGGATGAGGATCCCCGTCACCTGTCACAGCAGCACACCAGCTACCCCCTCACAAAAAAGATGCCCAGGAGTGTCTCAGGCTTTTTGCTCTGCAGGATTTTGGCTTTTGCTCCTGCATCCCAGGCTGGTGTCCCCGAGGAGCAGCCACCAGAGCGCAGCATTCCCGGCTGGCTCGGCCGCTCCGTCCAGCACAGTCCTGGCAAATTCATTAAGCTCCAACTGATTCTAGAGATCCCACCTCCAGCTTTGGGAACTACTTCAAAATGAGCTCCTACGTGGTGCCTCCTTGGATCAGAGGGTGCTAACATTGCTACGTATGCCAGATTTCCAGGCTAAAATGATTTGAAACTCTCCCCATGGCTGTTCCTTCTTTTTTTATTTATTTTTTTTCATGAAACCAAATCCAACACACACCAAAGATGTTTCTCAGCACAAGGCACAGGCAAGGTATTCATCTCGTGGCCACTGAGCATCATGGATGATAAACACTTGTACAGCTCCCAGAAGAGCCTGACAGCATTAATAAAAGAACAGACTCATTAAATGTCCAGCTCAGTCCCTTCAGTTCACAGACACCCAAAATGTCCTTCAAGTTCAGTGTAATTTCCATACAGCCCTGTGAGCAATTTGCTGATACTCCCAAAAAGTCTTCCATCACACTGTTCCCTCCAAATTCTACTATTTGCAAGTCTTTCACCATACAAACTAAATTCAAAACATTCTTCTCCCCATCTACCTGCAACGAGGTGCTGAGCCAACTTGAGGGGCCTTGGCTGGCTCTTAAAACTGGCTTCATTTTTTCCCCCTGGGCACCGTTGTGGTGCGTGAGCCCTTGGAGAGGACGCAGTTGGATCCCAGCCCATGGATGGAAAAGTGAAAGTGGGACAGAAGAAAGAAAGAAGGAAGTGATCCATGTAACCACAGCCCTGACCCCAGCAGCGTGCCAGCTTTTAGAGAGGATTTGGAGGGCAACAATAATCAAGTGGTAAAAGGATGCGGGACAGGCTTCCTTCAGGCAAAACTCACTGGCTGTTATTTCTTCGACTAAAAGAACTGGTTTTCCAGACAAAGGAAATGTGGCAGATTTAAACTGTTTGGTGAAGAAGTCCTACTGCTGCATGGGAAATGTTTACTGGTGATATGCTGGGAAACATGGATATAATTGTGCAATTCATATGGTAGGTGAGAGCCGGGCTCTCACTCACCTGTGGTACTGTAAAGGAGTGTCAGGTATGAAAGGAATTTAGATTAGTAACTAGTGGACTTCCTGAAAGATCTGTCCTGCATTTGATCCAATTCAGTCTGCTCGTTAATTTATGACCTTGGCACAGAGAGAAGAAAAATGCTAAAAAATTAGGGAAAATGCTGACAACGCAAAGTGTAGAAGCTCTGTCAGTACCTCAGAGGATTAGGATGTCATACAGGAAGGACTGAATAACCTTGAGTACTGCAATAACAAAGACAGGATGGAAATTCATAGCACAGAGTGCAAGGCTGTGTGCTTAGGGACTAATAAGAGGCATCTCTGTGTTAAAAGTAGGGTTCATACGCTGAAAAAATGAGGAGGAAAACACTTCCAGTGACGGTAAGCCACACATATGATGCAGCCATGAAAAAAGCAGTAAGAAGAAAAGGAATGGATTTAGCCCAGAAAAATGATGGAAGGAGGAGATACAATGGTTTGCTGTCTCATATGTCACTGAGCCCAAGGCAAAAAGCAAGGGAGGGAAAATACTGTTATAAGCAAAGGAGCAGCGCTGACGCACAGAAAAAAGGCTAAAAAATGACAATGAGCAATTAAGGTTGGAAATAAAAGATCCTGACCCACATGAACAGCATGGTCACAGCAGAGCCTCCCAGGGAGGGAAGGAGCCTGTGGAGCAAAATCAGTTTATGGAAGGGAGTCTGTAACACGCTGCTGGTGGGAGCAGAAAACTAACCCTTGGGCTCAGGAGGTATTTTCAAGTCCTAAACAGTGAAACTAAGGGCTCAGGTCTCCTGTGATTTTCTGCAGATGCAGGCAGGGATTTCTGGTGTAGCAACACTACCTGTTCAGCAGGTCCCTGAAGGAACTCAACCTCTATGAAAATCCCATGACAGCGAAGAGCAGAAAAGTTACCCGCGTTTGCTCGCAGGCCATCCCATTCCAGGTCCAACAGTTGGGAAACTTCATGTGGTTTTGGTTCTTTTCCTGCCCTGGAGGGGAGCAGTTTCACATTCACAGCCCCAGCCATGCACACTGAAGTTGTGTGGCCACTGGCCGACCTGTGTTTTCAGTAATAACAGCTGATGTGATCTGTGATTCCTGAGCCCGGTGCCAGCACGAGCGCCGGGTTTGCCGGTGTATTTGGGTTGGTGCTCAGAGCGCTGGAAACAGCCCATACACACCACATGGAGGAATCCAGATTCCATCTGGCTACAGCAGGGTTTTGTAAAAAATACCTAAAGAGCTAGGCAGAGGATTAGAATAAAGAGGTGCTAATAGGGTGCAGTTGGGACAGGAAAGGAAGCTGTAAAGAATTTAATGGAAAAAGAGGGTCAAGGAACGTAAAAAATAAAATAGGAAGAAAAAGAGGCATTTTTTTTAAAAGGTGAAAGAGTAACAATAATAAAGAATGAAAGATTCTTTTATTTTTGCCAGTTTCAATAAAATCCTTAAGAAAATTCTCTTCTGTGACGTTTAATTTTAAAACATGTCAGTGTATCCAACCAATTTTTTAAATCCTGCTTTGTTTTTCTCAGATGCTGGGTTGCAGTTGGAGAGTTCTGATCTTCTCCTTGGCCTCATGAAACTACTGTCCCCTGCCCCACATTATCTGGCTCTCCCAAGAGGTGGCTGAAGTTCAAAGGGATATATAATTTACAAAGCACTTTGGGATCGTGCTGGAAGAAAGACACTGTTATTAATAACATATCCTTTTTTTTCTCCTGATCACTTTATATAATGTAACTATTTTTTTTAATTTTTATTACAATCTCAACAGCAACAGCCTCTTCCACCGTTTAAACAACATGATCTCAGTCCATCCCAAAGAGTTTGTAATCTGGGTTATACATGGATCGAGAGTGGAAACAAAGGGACAGTGTGGGATAGTGAATTAAAGTCACACAGCACATCTAAAAGTGAAATAGAGACTGAGTGTCCTCTGACCCAGTCCTGTGCTGGCCATGAGACCCCTCTCTAGAGATAAACACTCTGTAAGGTGATGCTCTTAAATTTTGAGTAAAAGTGTAAATGTAGTTCAAAATGCACAAAACAGAGCAGGTTTACTAGAGAAAGGAGAGCATTGTTCCTTCTTCTGAACTCAGGTGAAGGGCTTAGGTCTGAGTGGAAATGGGAAAGGACCTTATTGTAACAAGATGCTACAATAATTTTACTTGAAACCCTAAAACAAATTCAGGGCTCATAAAAAAGCATTGACATGGTGAAAGAGAATGGTTTCTTTAAGATGTTCTTGGTCAGAGAATATGCTAAGCATGCATTTCTAATGTCTGGGTGGGCAAAAGCAAGTGGAAATTTAAATTCTACAGAGGCACAGAGAATGTGCTTCTGAAAATGTTTCCAGTTAAAAGCATGTTAAGTGTGAAAGTGTAGCCTACATGGAGGGAGGGAGGGAATGTGGTCTATCAGATCATCAGCAAGGACTTTGTGGCCTTTCCGGGTACTGAGAACATTTGGTGTCTGCTGTCATTGCTCTGGAAAAAAAGGACCAACAAGAGGGAACACTGTGCCAGAGCTGATTGTTCCTGGGGAGAACTCTGCTTAATTGTGGCTGTAAACTGCCTGGTAACTCCACATAGAAAAAGAGATACCTTGGAATAAGATTAAGGGCTGGACCTGAATCCCCAAAGGAACACAATCAGGTTATGGGAACAGAGTAATTCTTCCTCAGGAGGCTTTGTGTGATTTACCCTGACCTGGACAGGCAGCAATGCCATGGTGGAAGTGTGCAGCAAAGAGGAGACTTATCCAGGGGCTCAGGGTCATGGAATCCCCCTGACAAACAGCCCTGTGGGTCTCAAGGCTGTAACAGATCTGATGGCCAGGACGTCCCTTTGCTGCCCTCCTGGTAGAGGCAGAAGCTGCCCACGCCTTCCAGAGCTTTTTAAGTTACTTTTCTTCATCTCTACCACGGGGATCCCCTCCAGGTACCTGGCTGGCCTCCTCCAGCCTCCTCCCAGTGACTTCCTAAGAGGTCTAGAAGGAGTATTTCATGCCAGGGTACAAGCAAAAGCAGATGCTTCTTGTTTCTGTCTGAGAGTGACATGATAAATCCCAGCATCACTGGATTTAGGACACTTCCTCATGGAAATGACAGTTGTTTCCTCGAAGCCCCTGGGAGTTTGGCTCTCCTTGCATACCTGGAAGCTCAGGGGGTATCTCATTATACCTTTCAAGACTGAAATATGTGTGGCCACAATATTGTAGAGCAGCAACAACAGGCAGAAACTGAAACCTGAACCAGCCTGGCCTTATTGATGGATGACCTGACACTGGACTTCCCTGCTCCAGGGCACTTTAATCAGAGTGCAGTTCTAATTAGAAGGAAGTGTGCTGTTTGTCATTTTCCCTACTGTTTCTGCAAGGAGAGTTAGCTTTGGGGGTGCGTTTCCCTGGCTTGTCTGATTATAAAAGATGCAACAGCCAGCACATTTGTTTGAATATGATTTTTTAGGTATTTTCCAGCTTTATCCTAAATTGATTTTATGTTATAGCTACTATGAAAATTGGAGAGTCTATAGTAGCCTACAATGCTTACTGCAGAGCAAGAGAGAACATTTTTGTTAGCAAACAGACCAAACAAATTAATTTACCTTCCTGTGTTTTGTTATTTTGACCAGAAATGTCTTTTTTTTTTACACAATGCAGATCAAAATTAATTCAGCTAAAAGTGCTTGCCAAATCAGAAAGAGAGCTTTTTATTACTGTTAAACCTTATTACTGTTAGATCTCTCATTACTCCTAATGAGGAGAAAAGCACCCTTACTCAGGAAAGCATCTAAAATGCGTTTCATCATAATTTCACGAGTTCATTTTTTTTTGTAGCACTGTCTGACAGTTAATTAGACCCTATTCTGTGCTGATTCAGGAAAAAAAATAGATATGCAGTCACTGGGCTCTTGTCTAACTTTACACTGCAAGTTGCTCTGTCTCCCAGGAGGCAGCCAAGGGGGAAAGAAAATCATCCCCAAACAGTGCATGGAGGCAGCTCGCATGGAATCTGGCCTTGTTGGCCACAGATTAAATGGGTTTTGTCTGAGGTAATGAAAATCTGACCTGCTCAACAAAAGGAAATGAATATTACAGCTGCTTACTGTGGCTAACAATGTGTCCCAATACTTTCAGACATTTTCACTGTGTTCACCAGATGGAGGCTTTGGAAATGGGCGATTTCTGGAGGAAAGGTATATTGAGTTTGAGTGTTTTTTAGCTCCTTACCGTGACTGGCAGGGGTGGGTGTTACATTTCCTGACCTGGGGCTCGGGGCGCGTCACTCGCTGGCAGTCACTGTCATTCACCAGTGTCATGGTCTTGTTAATAATTCGAGTACAGGACACAATGGTTTTCCTTTCACCTGCAAGTCAAGCCAAAAAGAACTCTGAGCAAAACCATGCCAAGTCCTTAACCAAATCTCAGCAGCTCGGAGCTCCCTGTTCCCTCCACAAGATGTGCTCTACCACCCCCGCAAGCAACTTTATTCTCCACTTCTGCCTTACCTTTGTACTCTTATTTTAGTGTTTTTTTTTCAGAAAAGCTACAAATCTTTCGCCAGTAATCCTGCAATTGACTCCTTCACAGGAACAGCAGGTTGGGCTTTCTCTTTCTAGTGTTTAACGTGGAAAAGATCTTGAAAACAATTTGCTTTCATTTCTGGTTCCTCCCCCACAGGTAGCTGTGCCCTGTAATCACCTCAGACAGATGTGCTGGAGCCACACAACCGCCCACCCCTGTGGCTGATAACCACAGGACAGCTGCCTCTTGCTGCTTCCAGGCAGGAACAGTCGAGTTGAAAAGGAGTGATGGAAGTTCAAGAGAGATTAAGTGGGCTCGGTTTTGCTTCACAAAGAGGTGAAATTAAACCTCCAAAGCAAAAAAAATCTCATCTTTCGGTCCTCCAGATATACTGCTTTAAAAACCCTGCTCGTAGGAGACACCTCAGCATTTCTCACATACACTCTCTGTGCACCAGGAGTGTCTTTCTCCAGGACACTGCAGTGTGGCCCTCAGGGCTCAGCCTTTCCCCCTGTGTGACACCAGGAAAGCTGTGCCACAGGGCAGCATGACAATGACCAGATGTGACAAGGAAAATGCCGTCCCTGCACTGTGTGACTTGGCCTCACTACTAATTATTTTGGTTCCTCAGAGCTTCTTTCTAACCCTGAGTCGGCATCAAATGGAGTTTATTCATGATCTGCAGCTCAAATCCTGTAAATAAAAAATTTATAAAAGTCCGTATGGAAGAAAAAAAGAGAAAAGGTCCTTCCCAGCTTGGATAAGGAGTAACAGCATCTGGCAACTAAAATAAAAGATAATTGTCAAGCTACTACTGGTAGGAGCCATGTTGGCAGACACGGATTTGATTCAAATACGTAGCAGGCTTGCAACAAAAAATAAAAGAGCCACAAACGATTTCCTACTCATTCATGTGAGGACCTAATGGCTCAGGAATTATTATTTTAATGCATGAGTAAAAGTAAGTGCCTATTTTAAAACGAGTTCTATTTACAGAAAAAAATAAATCTGTGGTTTCAGTGCACTGAGGGCAGTGAGCCTGCAAATGTGAAGACGAGCCCTCTTTCCTTCTGTCACATCATATCATAAACAACTGGGTCTGCTGCTGAAGAAAGACTGGCCAGAATGCATGGAAATTATCTGTTCTCCTCAGGGAACAACCTGCTCCTTCCAGCACTGAAAATTCAGTGGACAGTGGCTGACAAACCAGTCTCTGCTTTCACAGCATCAATTCCCCTCAGGGTTTCGGCAGATCTGCCTCGGCACATCTGAGGGATCCTGTGGAAAGTGAGCTCTGCCGTGTGCTCCTGGACTCCCAGCACCCTGGGACTGTCACAGCAGCACTGCCCCTGCTCCATCCCTGGGGAAGGAGGTGTCTCTTGGTGAACGTGCCTGAACACCTGTGAAGACTCTGCTCCAAGAATGTGACGGGGCTTTGAGATATGAGGCTGCAGCAGCGCCTTGAGCCATCCGAGCAGCACAAATCCAGGTGCAGCTCCAGCCTACGGTGAGGAGCCGACAGAGCAAGTCCCTGCCAAAATCCCGGGTGAAAATTAACTGTGAGGATGGGATGAGAGCTGGGAGAGCTGGTGAGAACGAGCTCTCATTTGAGTTCATTATGACAACATCCATTCCCATGGCCAGTTTCCCTCCTCCCCTCTGATGCCTGGTGTCTGCAAACCCTGTACAGCGAGTCCCCTCAAGCTTCCCAAGATCCCTACCTCCTCCACACTGCACACTGCATCCTTCCCAGCCACTGTGTGTCCAGATGTACAAGGAATCCTGTTGCTTTTCTGGCTCGCTCCTGTTTTCAGCAGTATAGTTTACAGGAATGGTGTATTCATAATGAATCCCATAATTCTGGTCATGAAATAACAGCACCTGGTTCGGCAGGAAAAGAAAGGCAGTTACAACACACTGTACTGGGAAAGCCAACAGACTGTGGAGACAGTAATGCTGGAAATGCTGGCTCAGGCCAAGGTTTCTAAAACATAAAATATAAAATATACCTTGTGAAGGGCAACCAAATCTTTACCTAGAAACCTGAAATTACAGTGGTATTGGTAAAACAGGGCACTGCGGGAGAAACAACTGCTTATGATTTGTGAATGTTAAAAACAGTCATGGAGATGTCTAAATCTGGAATTCAGGGCATAACTTTAAGCCTTATGTGCATTTAGCAGGCCACTGACTACCCAAAGAGAAGCAGTGAGACAACAGAAAGCATTAAATCAACAGTTTTCATAGAGGAACGATTTTAACGAGCATCTAGAGTAAACACAACTGAAAGGTCAAGGTGATCCTTCTCAGAGCAAAACCAGCTAATGCAAAAAAAGGCACAGATCTCTTGGGAAATGTGGCACTCACAGGGAGTGTGACTTCTCCTGCTGACAAGCTGTGGCAGCAGGATTTTATTGCCTCCAAACCCTGAGGATGACAAGGAAGAGCCATATCATAAAGCTGCTGGCAGCACATATTTTCATAGCCTGTGTATTGCCAGAGGAAGGTGAAACCTGCTTCCAGCAGCAGGCTATTTCCCAGGGAGCCACATGTGATGTCTCCAGTGTTATTACTCTAAAATTCAGTAACTATTAACAGAGGAAAAGAGGAAAATGCTTATTTTTTCACCACAGGCAGATGAGGGCTCTGCTCCTGTTTTGATTTACATGTTGGGCTTCATTTGGATCTCACTTTCACTGGCTTGAGTCAGAAGTGACTAGAAAATATCCAGTGGAGTATGAGGTCCATGGAATCTGAGTTACCACCCTATTAGCAAATGCCATAGAAGTACTACTGTCATGCTGATGCTGTGGCTTTAGACTTACTTATACTTATTATCCTATAATCTCAGCAGCATTAGACAGGTGAATTGTGCTGGCTTTTGACACCTACTGAAATAGAAGCAATGCCTTACCCAACAAGATATTTTAAGCAGGGCTCTCATAAGTGAAGCAAGCAGCTGCCCAATTAAAAAAGACAAATTTGCAAATGCTATTTTGTCCCAACAATAATTGTTTCCCCTTCAGATTTGCACAAATCATTCCTGCTTAACCAATAATCTCACTAAAGCTGTCAGGAGCTCATTTAACCAAACAAATCACCATGTGCTGAAAGAAGGGGTCCACAAACTCAGCACCCATGAACTGCTCTGCACCCTGGGCAGAAAAGCCTCTTCCAGAGGATGTGGGGAACAAAAATATGCTTTTGCTTCAGCTACAGAGGGAGCCTTACTACCAGGACTGAATACTAGGGCTCATCATTACAACTTCAAAGATAAATGTTGGTTTTTTAAACACAATTCAAATACCAGGCAGAGGCAGAGAGTTCCAGTCCTGCTCTGGCTTTCCCGAAGTGCATGAGATACAAACAGCTTGTTCTACAGAATTGATCCATCAGCCTTGTCTCAAGATTCTTTCTGTTCTGGGAGTGTTTGTTGTGAGAGCAGGACTAGCACAGGCCTAGTTACACAAACATTAATTTCTCCAAGAAATCCACTTACAGCAACGCACTTGGAGAAATGCCTCAAGTATTAAAAACCAGCTCCTAAAACGAAATCCTTATTATCTCAATATGGGTGCAAGACTAGTGAATCTAAAGGCCCATATGAAACCGATTTCATGCAATTTCGTAGCCATGTATAATTGGGGGGTGTGTGTATGTGTGTGTAATTGGTTTCAAATGCAGGTCACAACGCACTGACTGAAGCTTCTGGCTCCCTGTCAGTCCAGTGTATTCCACCACTGTTTGAACAACAGTTTCCTATTTAGGGGGAACTGGTAACCATCCTGCCTTTCTTGTGTTGAAAGAATGAAACCCACTACCCTGTATCAGGGAAAAGATTAGTATCTGATTTGAAGCAAAGGCTTCATGTGTGCTTTGTTTACCACTGGCAGGGATTTTAAGCCACATGTTTTTTAACGGTCTGGTAATTTTTACTTTCCTCGTTTTTAATAATTTCTGTGAGGGAAGGTGAAGAAGGAACATTTCCTCTGCTTATGTTTGCTGAAAGTGCCAGTCTGTACCTGGAAAGGTTTTCCTGGAGAACCTCATAATCACCAGTTTCCTACGTTAGCTACTTACTCCTTCACAAAGGGGAACTGAATATTTCCTTAAAACCAACGCTGCTGATGTTGAGGTTCACAAAATGCTGATAATCAGATTTTACTGCACTAGACCTCAACCAAGTCATGCCCTAGGAGGTTCCAAGAGCTGCCAAAGGAACCCTGCACAGCATGTTCACAAACGGTACCTGTGCAACTCCTTTTTCTCACAGGGGGTTAGGAAGACCTTGGCAGTACAAGATACTTTGTCAGAGTCCTGGTTTCAGGAGGGAAGACTTGTGTTAAGGCCAAAGTCAAGCAGAAGCTGATGTTGCTGGTGATGAAGAAGGTGCCTGTACACACCTCCTTTGTGTGGGCAGACTTTGAATTATATGGCCAAGTCAGGAAAGTGCTGGTGTGCCCAAACCTGCCCCACTGACCATTCCAGCTCTTTGAATCCAGCTTTACACTGGTCTGTGAACCCAATAAACTCACTCATCTGAGAAAGCAAAGACAAAACACCTCATGCTCCTATGTAGCCTATTTTGACACACAGAAAAGTACTGACAAAGTGGTGTATAATTGTTATTTTTTGTGTGTGTGTGAAAAGTTCAAGCATCTTTGGAGCTTTGCAAACTGGGTCAGGAAACGCTGCACAATGAACACCAGCAAGCCAAAAAAAGTCAGGTGAGGAAAGGGAGAAAACGCTGATTTTTAGCAGTGCTTACAGATGGCCTTCAGTGAACAAACGTGGCAAAAAGTCACAAGGAAAAGAAACAGCACAGAGAAAAAAGCAAGTGGGTAAAAAAGTAACAGGAAGCAATTAATACATTAAAATACTCTGTGTTTCTAAGCAAACCTTGCCATAGAAACTGTAAAGCTTTCTGCAGACTTTCAACTAGGGACACAAATAAGAGACAGGCATCATCATTACAGCTGTCTTATAGATGAAAACATTAAGGTTACACCAGAGTTAAGGGCCTGGCCCATGAGTCACCCCATCACCCATTAGTGACAGCTCTGGGACTACAATCCTGCTCTTCTCACCCCTGTGGACTTCTCACTCCTGTTCTCACACAGCAGCCATGAGGGTGTTTATAAAATGACAGCATTAACAGAAGCACTATGTTGAACATTAGAGAAAATTTTCAAAACACACCTTAAATTACATACAACGGAAAAAACAATATAAAGAAAACAAGGAACATTTCTGTGTGTAATTAAGTTGCTACTTTATTCAAATTCACATGTATCATCTGTTCATGCTAAATGTGCATCTCTTCTGTTAGAGAACAGTGTATTAAAACACAGAATATATTCTGGCATGAGAAGGTATTTCAGCAAATATCCTTTTCTCTGTGTGATCAGGTATGTCCATGAAATAAAAAAAGGTCTCTGGGAACCTAGATCCTCTGGAATGGATGTGTCACATAGTGTGACATGTTACAGGGGTATCCTGCACTGGACATGAGTTTACTGGGGCACTGCATGTTCTCCCAGGATAGAGCATCACTTATTTTGAAGCAAGGAGCTGGGATTCTCCAGCCTTTGCAAAAAACCAGAGGGGCACTACAGCACACCTTGAAAACACTGTGGCGAGGGAGCAAACAATCAAAAATTAACTTTCAGCAAGGATATAAACCCTTTTATGTTGCATCATTTAAGAAACACAAACAAAGGATATAAAGTTACCATCAAGTGCAGTGGTATTTTAGTTGGTCCTTTGGCAGAGATTTTCTCCCACAGACCCCTCCGCACGTACCGGACAGTAGTGCCTGCGATCTGAAACTCACCGGGAAGCTCAATTTTCCAGTCGCTGTTAATGGATCTCTTACTGGAATCTTTTAGAGCTGGAATGAACCAAACACCACGGAATGAAAGGCAAGCAAATTTGTAATTGCAACACAGACTATTGAGTCTTTGTCTCAGGCTACCTGGAGCACAGGATGCGGTAACCTCGTAACAGATGGGAGTTCAAAATTAAAACAAAATGCACTTTTACGTGATTCATCTTAATGTTTCTAACTTGGATATATTCTGTATTTCAGTTGATGAAGGCATTTCAAGCATTAACACAGAATTCATAGATCATTTATCTCTAAATTCTCCTTCCAAATGCAACAAGACAACTCCGCAATTCAGTTTCCAAACAGAATTTATTTTCTTTTTTAGTTTTCAGCTTTTGAGACTGTATTTTCCTAAACTTTCCTGGAGAAAAAGATCAGTCAAACCTCTGCGTTGATACAAGATTTGCAAGTGCAAAATACAAGTGATCCCGAGTTTGTGTGTGCTCCCTAATGCAAGCAGGGAACAAGTGAATATTTATCTGTCACAGACGCACAGAAAAGACGGGTTACAAAGCTGAGGCTGGTCAGTGGACAGAAGGTGAACTTGGCCACCCTCTTTTCAGAGTCCACGAGCTGGAAACACATGCACAAGGTCAGGTGCTGTAGGATCAGATCCATCCTGCCATCAGTAAGGCCAACATAAAGCTCTACTGTGGAAGGAAAATGAGTACTGAGAAGAAAAGATACTTGGAGTATCTTTAGTAGTATGTCCTTTCTTACAGCATTAACTATTGCAATCAGGATCACTGATATCCTTCAAATACTCAAAGACAATTCCAGCCACAAGGACATCCCATTCCTGCTGACTCCTCAGTGCAAGCTGATTTAGGGATTGATGTGTTTTCTCCGTTAGAACAGAAGCACAGTTATCCAGAGGTCGCTGTGAGAAGAGAAAATCGGCAGCTCCCGTTCCAGCAGAAAGCGTCAGGCCCCTTTGTGGAGATCCATGACCGTGATCAAATGTGCCCTGACAGCAGACAGACAGAATATCCCCTGTGTTACCGGGCTTCCCTCGTTCAAGGTTCACTGTGTCCTTTGGCTAAGCCTTTAACAAGGTGTTTTCTTAACCTCCAGCATTTCAAGCCTGTTTTATTCTCTTCCAGCAAAGAACACAACCTTGGCCTTCACTTGTGTGATGCAAGGAGGTAAGAGACGCTGTTTAAAGCCTTTGGAAGCTAACAGGGAATCTGCCACTGTCATCTCTTTGGATCAAGCCTTCACAGCCAGCAAACCCTCCTAGATGTGCTGAGGGTACGCATATCATTTGTAGAGCTCTGGAGGAGTCTGGAGCAAGTGGAGGTCACAATGTTCTCTGCATCTCCATGTGCGTTTTTGAGGACCTGTACCCTGGGGAGCTACTGGAAAAAAGATGGAATATCTTTGTGTCCTGCCACACACAAGCTTCCTGACAGCCCTCATGGTCCCATTAGAGGCTCCCAAATCAAGGTGAAGGGAAACTGCGGGTGCGGTTTCCCCAGGAGAAGTGGGATGTAGGTGGGAGAATGTTTTTCTCTGAGGAAAGTTCTCTTTGGCACACAGCCTGGGGGTATGATGGCGTCCTGGTATTTGCATGCTACAGCAAAAGAACTCTGTCTGCGCCTCACTTCTCCTCCTGCTTTGTTCCTCCATCTACAAAGTACCTTCTGCAAGCTTCAGACAAAATTCTGAAGCAGGATTGCTTCCCTCTGCCAAAGCCTAGTGTCTTCCAGGCAGATCAAAGCGGCCATCAGGCCTCCTTGAGGAGCTGTGGACATGACTAAAGCTGGGGATGAGATAAAGCTATTTCCATGGCTGACTAGCAAAGATGTCCCAGCACATGCTCAAAATTGAATGACTAAAACCATGCTTTGGTTCCAGCTCCCCATCAAAGGAAGACAGCTTCCTGATGAAAAACGAAACGTTTAATCTTCGTGAACCTCTTTTCTGGGTAAGGTTTGATCTTGATTGCTGCAGGCACCGCTCCCTTAGTCACGGAGGACATGGAGAGTTTGGAAATAGACCCATTCCCAAGTTGAGGATTGCAGGAATTCTACTGGAGGCTCAGCAGAGCATCTGGGCCAAAGTGTTTTCACCACTGTTTACCTGCATTGCACCAAGTGCCCCATCAGTAGAGATCAATGTGCAGCTGTAAAACCTCCACGTATCTTAAGACACAAAAACTTCTTTTTCTCCAGTGGCTTTTGCAACACACAACTATTGCCTGGCTCTGCTCAGCCCCAGAGGTGACAGAACTAAACTCAAAGCTGTGCAGTAGAAGAGCAGAAGGAATAGGAACCCCAGCAACAACCTGCAACTTCTGTTTTTCTTGTTGGCTGGAAGACAGGAACTGATCCATCTATTTCTAAACCTGGCATTCAGTCAGATCTTTATTTCCACCTTGGGTCTCTCCAGCTTGCTTCCCAGCCTGTGGACACAAACTGCCCAGGCATTTCCTGTTCAAGGTGGTTTTTCAGAGTTGCAGCCAGCCAAGGCAGCCAGCGTGGGTTGCCTGGAGGTGGAGGGAAATTCTTCAGGCACTGCTCCCAGCACACGGAATAATGATTCCAAATTATGCTGGGCTCCTTTCCAAAGTGCTGTACCCGGTTCTAAGTAGAAATAGGACCTGACTGGACTCAGCTTGGTCAGTGTTATTGAACTAGAAAATTCTTCCTTACACAGACCTGTATTTAAGAGACTTATCAGAGTGATGGGATTTTGTTTTCTTGGTCGTCTTTACTGTCCTACTGGAACCCTGTTACTGCTATTCTTTGCCTTACTTTAGCAAGACATGGGGTACCTTCTCTTTGTGTCCAGTCCTCCTTGAAAGAGAAAACCCTGGAAAACTCAGAGAGGTTCTCCTGGCTCCTGACCATGAACCAAAGAGATAAAAGTGCTCAGAAGCCTTAAAATAGCCAGATTTTTATCTGTCTTTATGTGATGCACACAGGGCCAAGTCCTGCTCTCAAATATACACAATCCTAATCTTCACCACCCAGTGGGGAAACATCTGTTTTAGTCAAGGTTACGTTGTCCCAGCGAAGGGCAGCCACTGCACGTAAGACTTTGAGCTCCACTATCTGCCACAGTCCAAACCCCGGACAAACACCCTGTGCAAACTCCACCAAGACAAACAAAAAGGGTGGTTTCCAGAAGGCAGAGCATTTGCAAACCCCAAGGAAACACTGGCTCTCATTGTTCCACCAGGCTTTGCTACGTCAAACACGTTACGTGTAGGCGGAATCCCCTCCCAGCAGCCTGGCTACAGCACTGGTGGAAATACCAGAGGAGTGGGACGTGGCACAACTGGCAATGGTTTGGGTCCAGGGGCAGCTCAGTGGCATGATTTGCCCTCTCTTTTCCCCCTGAATCTGGAGTGAAAGACAGGGAACAAAAGCATCTTTGCCAGTGATATCGCCAACTTTGGAAGCATCTCAAGATGGAAAGCCAATGGCAGCAGACTTGAAATCCTAAGACACAACCACTGTGTAAATGTTTCCAGCGTCATCCTATATCCCAGTGATGGACATTGACATCTCCTTTTGGCTGTGGAGATGGAGCATTATAAGCAAAAGATGTGGAAATCAGAAACCAAGGGTCCTAGGCTGAGTTTTGCTACTGACTCTCCTTCAGAGAGTGACAAGCTTCTTAATCCTCTCAGAGTTCCTACCACAGACTTGAGGTATCTCTGGAAGCAATTCCATGTCTCTGTAGCTCTGAGTGTAAAAAGGACACTTCAGTGTGCTGGGTGTTTTTCTAGATCTTGGACAGTTTTCCTTGAACTCCCTGCTCTGCCACAGGCAGAATCTGGGGCCGTGGGGCATCAGCATTTCTGTGACTTGGTCTCCCTAGAAGGAGATGGGAGATAAAGCCCTTCATCTATTGCACGATAATGACACAAAAAAGGAACACCCCAAACACTGGAGAGAAGAGGCAGAAGACCAGACTGGCAGATGTTCAGTATAGCTGACTGGATGCATTTTACGAATGCCCTTCTAACCTAAGAAATTAGTAACTGAACAACACATTTGTTGACAGACTGCCCTACAGCAGCCCCACATGCAAATCTCAGCCTCACAGCCATGTCTAATCCTTTGTTTCCAATAGGAAAAGGAGAGGAAGCCCGTTCCCCTCAAAAGGAATGCAGAAGTAGAAATGAGAAGAGGATTAAACAAATTGTTTGGCCTGAGAAAACAGAGGTAAGTGAAGTAGAGTCAGCCCATCTCAGAGTGCAGGATCAGGTTTTGTGCACAGCATCAAGTGAACATCTGCTGCTGCAGGAAATGGCACAGGCAACCTCTTGGTCAGCTTATTGAGGGATATCATCTGCCCTGTCCTGCCTCTGCTTCAGCCTGAGCTGGGTGCCTTCCTATCTGTGTCTCTGCCATTTCTTTCTCCAAACACACTGTTCTCTTCCCTGCTCTCTCCCAAAGTGCTGTGTGCTCCTGGCAGCTGTGTCCAACCCACTGCCAAGTTCTGTTCAGGAACTCTTCTGTCTATATATAAAAGTACTCTCTGGCCCTTTCAGGTTGCACAGGGCCTGTAAGTGTCACAAACTATCACATCAAGCAAACATCATGAAACCAAGCCACAAAAGCAGAGACTGCAGCAGGAATGAAATCAACAGATGCTTCCCTGGCAGCAACAAACCTATCCTCTCACAGGTCAGTTAGAGAACGGTCATTTTAACAGAAAACAGAGCTGAGTTTGAATCAAAACATTCTTTTGTCTTTTTACCCAGAAAACTGTGAGCAGGTTTATCCTCAACCACTCTGATGCGCCGGGCACCTGCAGGGATCACGGCAGCTTCGATGTAACCTGCGGCAACAGAGGAGAGGGGTGTGAGAGCAGGGTAGAGCAGCAGCCATTCCATATCTCCCTGTGGAAAACTCAACTCCAGGCTGGGGACTGACTGAGAAAATTCAAATGGGATCCCTGAGCTGGCAGCCCAGTTTCAGTGCCATGACACGCACGGTCCTGATTCACATTTCAGCCCGAGAAGAGGGAGAGAAGCCCACGTGTGCTGCTCAGTTGTGACTCCAGGCTTGCGTTGGGCCTGACTTGATCTGCACCCTCTGAATCACCCTGGTTTTCCTGCAGGACTGACAGGGATGCATGAGGACACTGCCAAGTGTCACTGTCAGGAGCAGCACTGCACAGAACAGACCTCTGAAATGAAGTTTCCAATAGATGCTCCAGTTTTCTCCTCAAAAAAAACCCCAACCCTGGTCAAGGCTGTGGTCAGTGTCAGGAAGGACTCACTTCCACGGAACTTTTTCATGCTAAAACTAAACAGTGAGAATTAGTGGGACAGATTGGGGGGGAGGAGGGAATTATTTTCACTCACATTTCAGCTTTATACAAAAACTCTGGAGGGTATAATGGTAACGGTCTCCTTTGCTTCGGGTTGCTGAACAGAATTCAGCAGCTTAGATTTAATGCAACAACAGAGCTGAAGGTTTCTCAAGGACTGACCACTGCTCACCTCTAAACAATTTTTCTAATAGCAATTCTGACTAACAGAATAGCTGTAAGAATAATTAGGAGCTACAAGGAAATGTAGCCTATTTTCCCCTACTAGAGACATGGGGAGTTACAGGCTTGTTCCATGGGGTGGAAGTGGTGCCTTTAAACTACAAAGCAGAGGAACATGGGGCCCATTTCAAAAGTCTGGGAGCCAAGAAGAGTTTTTCCATTGGCTTCACTGGATTTTGAATCAGTTCTCTGTAAATGACACTAATCTCATCAAAACCATGACTTGATTCCTTCTAATTGGCCACCCAGTTTACTTTGCAGTGTATAACTTGGCACCTTTTTGGGGGTTATTGCTGTCCTCTTTCTTTCAGATGTTAGGCAGCTTGTCCTGTATGTTCCCTCATCCCCTTTTTTTGTTTTAAAGGGCTCTGTGAAACTGTTCTGTGTCAGTGATGCCTTTCTGGGAACTGTGGGAAGTCCAGAGCAATGGTTTAGAGAAGTGCTGGCATGAAGAGCAGTGACTCCTCTACATTCAGCAGTGTTTGGGGAGCTATTTTAGGGGTGTGTGCAGCTGAAGGGCTGTGCTTCTGCTGTGCCGATACAGGGGGATCTCAAAGGATGGTGACAGCCTTATGCATGTCAGGACTAAGTGATTCTCTTACCACTGGGACACGGGGTGAGACAGATGGGGATTTCGGGTCTCAGACTATGGATTCATTTCCTGAATGTGCACTTCATGAATAAGGCTTGAGCTCTTGGGTTCCATCAGGTGCAGTGGGGGGACAGATGACTTGGGACAGACACACTCCCTCTTTCCCTGATAGTTGTATCTGAATGACACTTTCATCTCACTCCTCAGCTCAGTTCTCTTTGCACTTGTTCCTCCTTACCTACTTCTCCCTTACTCAGGATATCTCAGGAACAAAGTCATCCCTTGCAGGAAAACCAGGGAGAGGGGCAGCAAACCTTGCCTGTGCACAGAAGCCACAGCAGAGGCTCTCCCAGCTGCTGTTACACACTGGGATTCACCAGAAAAAATCATTTCTTCCAGGGTCAATTTTTTGAAGGCAGTACCGAAATCTTTTATGAAATCAAAGCAAACAGATGCTGGGTTTTATTCTAGACATTGCCAGGAGTTGGTTTTCCATCAGCTGAGACACCAAGTTAGAGTCAAACCTGAGTGTTTCAGATACCAAACACCCTCACTGCACCCCATGCCCCTGCATAAAAACCCAACCAACCACCACCACCAGACACGAGCACACAGCAGAGGTGTGATCAGGGACAGTCTGACACGGGGGAGCAGCCCCTGAGACACAACTGAACACCCCCCTTAGCAAGCCAGTTTGGAACATGCCCAAGTTTCAGGTAATTTAATGTACCTACTAGGGGACTATTTATTTACTTATTTATTTTTTAAGCCACATGCCAGATACAAATGCCCAGAGCTAAATCATGAAGGGGTTGGAGACGAAGTAACTGCGAATTTAGTGGAAGCCGGTGACTAACTCAGTGAACTTTGGATCCCTCCCCTGACCCAGCAGCAGCCAGGAGTGTGTCACACTTCAGAGGTGAGTGAGCAGTGGAGCTGTGCTGGAGGCTCAGCTCGAGCCATAAATACACTCTCATTTCATCACTGTGCCATGAGAGAAACACCACGTGGAAAAGTTGATTTTTATGTTACTTTTTACAATAGTAAATAGTGAAGTGTGTTCTATTAATAGTGTATTAGTTCTGGGGACTGTTTAGTTTGGTCTTAGACCAGATTTTTCTCCTCATGTAATTTCTAATCCTGATTGATGGCTCTGGGGGGTTGTATTCACAGCTCCTGAACAAGAAGAAGCATACTGTGTTAGCTCACTGGGATCACGTGGCACAAACCTGCCTGCTGACCTTCCCTCTCCTCCCAGAGAACTGCAAACTGCTTTGCAGTTGTATGATCTGAGCTGTCCTTTCAGAGGTGAAGCAGAACTCTTGGGCATGTCCCACTGGCAGCATCCTGACGCTCTCATTCATTACCTCCAGCAGCGTTGTGTGAGTTAGTGGTCAAATTCTACTGCAAACAGACTAAATATCATCCATGCAAATCTGCCACAGGTACACACTCGGGTCACCACCACCGCTCCACTCTGGTCCTGGGAGCTGGTGTGAGGCTTCTGGTCACAGATTCCTGATCTTTGGAGATAACTGCACCAGGAAAACACCTCCAGTGTTTTCCAGGCACATTTTATTAAGCAAACTGTAACTGCAGATTGCCAGAAAGATTATCAAGTGTCAGCTGAGACCAAAAAAAGTCTCAGAGTTGGCCCCAAGCCAAGGACTCTCAAAGCTCTGTTAGGTCTGAGGGTAACTGTCTGCAAGGCAGGGGATTGCAAGGTTGGGCTTAAAGCTCTGCTTTAAATGAGGAACTAGTTAAAGACTGATGAGATTTGGCAACTATCAGGCAGTATTTTTAGTAATTTCACCCATAAATCAGCCTGTTAAGATGAAGCTTTGAAAATACAACAGGAGAACTTCATTATTTGATAATTTATAGTGCTGTATGCAGTATACTCCACCTTGGGAACAGTTACTTTGGCACACACCAATCTTTCTGGATAATCTGTATTACATCAGTGTCTCAGGAATGTAAGACTGTGATTGAAGCAAATCCTAGATACAAATTATATGGTGTAACTCGTATTAGGAGAGACACCAGAACAAAGAGGTGGCTTTGTCATCAAGGAGATTAATATGTGAACAGTGGCTACTGTATCTTCATTTAAATGCTGGAGAGATTTGCAAGAGGAGAGCAGCCCACACAGAAAAATCCATTGTTAGCCATTGTTATTACTCCCAGAAAGAGCAGAAAGTTTAGTGTGAACTTCAGAATGTCACTGATCTGCTACAAAACCGTTCTTCTGGTTCACACTGCAATGAAAGACGGACTCTGAGGTAAAGGAAAAATTATCCCATGGCTGGAAGTCCCGATTTCTGGGTACTGCACCTTCACATCCTATCCCTGTACACACCAAAATCAGGTGTGAGAAAGTCAACAGTACTTACCCCATCATCAAACTTCCCAGAAAAAGTGCTTTGAACAAAGATCTCGAGGTGGAAGCCAAGGAAATCAGGCTGCCCTGCCTCCCTTCCAGCCATGGCCAGCACAGCCTTGGGAATAGTTTAGGGATAAGCATCAGCTGGGCACGTCAGTCTCCATGACCCTTCCCACCTTGCACCTTTTGCTCGGTGCTATTTGTTGCAGTGGAGTGAGAATTATGTCTCTATTGTCTAAGCAGTTGTGATGATCCTCACTTGCTGTCAGCTTGAGAATAAATCCTCCCTCGGCACCTGAACACTTCCAGCCATGGGATAGCTCGTTTGGAAGGAAACAATTTTACTGGAGAGCCATGGATAGATTTCAAAGCCTCCTACTATTGCTGTGAAGTTGGTTGCTGGGATTTCTAACTTGCATGTGCTGCTCAAACCCTTATAAGTTGACGTATAAACTTATAACCCTCAGAGTTAGCCCTAGGGCTCTATTTTCTCATCATTTAGATGTAAATCCTATTGATAAAAAAAGACTTTTTTTGTGTGGGCTAAAGATGCTTGTAGCCAGCACTCCAGCACTGCTGTTCAAATTTTTTTTCAATAAGTGCTGGACAAGCAGCATATGCAATAAAAAGTCTGCTTTTCCACTATCTCAAAAAGAAAAATTGCCAGCAAAGACGTACTCCATCTTTCCCAAAATGATAATTACAACAATTGGTGTATCTCACCTTATTAAGTCCTGCCATTAAAAAAAAAAAATCCAAATATCTGCAGTCCTTCTTTTGAATCAAAAGCAAATGAAAATCTTGATGTGGCTGAGAAAAATCAAGAGAGAGATGCAGGTCTCTGAGCAGCCAAGACAGAAGATAAATCAGGTCCCCAAGAGACACAAGTCAAAGAGCTGTCCTTCACTTCTAGGTGCCCTGAACAGTGGCAGGGTGACAGAGATGGACTTCAGAACAACTCTGTGTTTGTTTTTGAAAAATTATGTCACAGAAATAGGTATAGGGCAAGCTGCCAGTCAAAGGGAAATCTCAGTTTAAACAGTGCATTCAGCTGGGCTGCTGAGGACAGCCAGCTGCACACAAGTGTATGTGATGTCCAGCATCAGAAATAAAGGCTTTTGACCTCCTCTCCAACAGAAAAAGGGAATCCATTTCCAGTTGGATCACACTGGATCACAGGTGGTAAAATCTGAACTGTTGGACCTCCTATGAGGCACTGCAAACGTTCCACCATCATGTCCCACCAGGGTGTCAGAACCTCTGGGACATTGAAGTCTAGGGAAAAAAAAGTAACCGGCCTGGTTCTTTCTGCTGGGTTAAAGAAAATTTGGCTTCCTTTCATGTAGGTTCTCTGTAAGAAAAGGATCTGTACTTCGTATCTCTGACAAAGGAAGTGAAACAGTAAAAGGGCTTGAAGTTTATCCATGGCTTTTGATACCAAATTTCCCCACCTAATCCAACCAAAAGAAGACAAAGAACCAACACCAAAGGATGTCACCAACACCCACTGACACTGCAAACAGCATTCAAGTATCTTACACGAGAAACACTTGGGAACAGCCTTTGCCTTTGCCATCACACATGTGGAAACCTTCTTACAATGACTATTGGTTACTGAGAAACAGAAAGGGGTTGGCAGGGGTTTAGTTCAGGTCACAGGGCTCCACAGCATCATTTGCAATCCCAGGGCACAGAGGGACCAGCCCTGCAGAGCTGCTGAGCCTCTGGCCCAGGGGCTGCAGCTGCAATTCCCCAAACAGATACCACACCAAAACAACCACTGGCTTGATGTTTGAGGTGAAATAATACACTGGGGTGTTGGCCTTGACTTGGATCACAGCAGGTTCGTGGGGATTTGCCATCACTTACACATCCAACCTTGGATCTATTACCACAGAATATTGTGCATTCTCCTTTGCCTCAGCTTCTGTCAAATGTTTGCATATATTTGCTTAACTGTCAATTTAAAGAAAATAGGCCATTTTTTTTGTAAATAACCTCATGTTCACTTGTGATACCCCAGATCCAGCCCTGGAGCTTTGCCCACTGCATGAGATGCAGTGAGTTCACCTGAGGACCTGGTTCTGCAAAACAGCAGTGTGGGAACAGAAACCAATGGGAGTAAACATTACATTTAATTACCTTTCAAATTAAACTAAAAAAAAAAAAATCAAAGCATCTAATAAATGTTTATGAGCTTATAATGGCAAGAAACCTAATAATCTTCTAGATAACGTGAGATGGGTAAAGGTGGAAACATTGCATTGACAAAGCAACATTTTGAAAGGTTTGTGATTCTGAGATAATCAGCAAAGAATCCAAGTGCCTGAACACTGTCCCTGAGTCAGTCAGGAATCCCTTCTGACTGCACTCCAGGGCACTGGGGGTGAAAGCTCCTCCAGTGTCCTGGCAGCCAGTTAAGGCTCAAACTGTTCTGTTCCTACAGCCTTGCAAAGTCACCACCCTCAAGCAGCCTATCAAGTTGGAAATGGGTGCAACCTCCTGGCAGTGACCCAGAAATTTCTTAGGTATCTGCACAAGACGTTTTGTGGACTCATTGGAAAAGATAAAAGACAGTTACTCTTCAGGAGCATGTAAGAAGCTCATGAAAGCTCTACAATCTGCCAAAGAAATGGAGAATAGCTTTTTTTTCCAACAGAAATGTGAAAATTTTCCCAACATTTGCATCAAATGTAAATGCCTTGACATAAGTAGGTGCAAAATAACTGCGATAGAAGAGTCAAAGGCACTAATGGAAGCCATTCAACAGGTTGGCCAAGCAATGCCACAGCACAAATGTACTCCAGAGACATGTGGTGCCGGGGGAAGTCCTACCTGCAGCTCAGCAGAGGTGCCAGATCCTAGCTGGCTCCACAGGTAATGAGGAGGAGGAGGATGCAGAGGGAGAGGTCAATAAACAAATCAAAGCCTCAGACCTCAGTGCTGAAACGTCCATTAAAGGAAGCTGCTGAGCACTGGTGCTGCTTCAGTAACTAAACAGAACTGAGTGTGTGTTTAAAGAGGATCTTTACGTGCTTTGTGGAACTTAGTCCTGGAGTAGCACGTGTTGAATGTGGCAATTCTGTAGCTACTGAACGTGAAATAATTTTTTTTCTGGACAAGTCCCTCCTCTTGGAACAGCTTGTAAGTTCTGAAGGTGGCTTTCTCTGCCTCTGGCTGATTAGGATGTGTGATAACAGGTTTCTCAGAAGCGCAATAGAGAAACCCTGGAACAAAGACTAATTCAAACACCAAGCTGTACATACATTAATGTTTAACAAGAGAGGGGAAAGTCTCAACTCCAAGTGGAAGCTCCTGTATCCTCTACTGGATACTATTGCTGGCAGGGAATCAGTAACAACATTCAGAGGGGAGTGCTCTTTCCTTTAGCTGAGATATCCAGATTATAACATGAATCATGTACAACATGCAACATGCATCATTCTGAGCTCCCAAAGAGCTCCAAGACGGTGCTGAAATCCAACCCCACTCCCACTGCAGAAGACATTGTGATTTTGTCTCTTGCTTAAAATCATCAGCACCAGTAGCACTGAAAATGAGAAACACAACTTCACCCTGAATTTCAGACAGAGGCAGTGCTTGGTGTGTGAATAAGAAGCAGGCAGGGCATCACTGTTGAAGTGAGCTGGGTTTTGGTCTGTGGTTGTTGTGTGTTCACCAGAGCAGATGAGTCCAATGCTAGCCAAGAAGAGCTGTTACCAGCATTCTAACTCCCCTCTGAGGGTTTACTCACCCATCCCCTTGGTGTGGTTGAAGTCTCCTTTCACCACCTTGCAGGTTTTCCCATCTCCACTGCAGACCCCACAGCGATCCTCCTTGGCAGCCGAGCCAATGATTCCATCGCAGCCGATTTTCTAGTGACAACAACCACAGGTCCTCGTTATTTTGTTTGCAAGGTTAGAGCAGCTCTAAACACTGAGGTCAAGACTAAGATTGACATCTGACTGACAACCTGAATGGGAAGAAAACACTGTGAGTCAGGGGAGCAGTCGGCTGGAACGGTGGTGAGTTGGTTATTCAGCAGCTCCCTTCTCTAACACTCAGAGCTGGAACTCTGATTCAGATTTAACTGGAGAGAGTCTCACAAACACCAGTCATTCCAGATATCATCACAGATTTCATACTATCCCACGCTAACTTCCTTCAAATGCAACAGATCATAACAGTTTCAAGTTTGTAAAGCAATTTCCACCTGAGGAGCTCGAAGACATACCAGAGAAATGGACTACAGTTTAGAGAAGAGAAAAATGTGATTTCCTCAAATGAGAATTAACCCAAGGAAAAAAATCCTGGTCATAGTCCTTCAGTGCACAAAAATGCAGAGTAATTAAAGTTCCACTGAATGAGCTCTGTTTTGGAGGGAGATCTTAACAGGAAGGGTAACATTCAGTTCTCTTTATACTTCTGCAATACCTGAAAAAAGGCCTCATTAATCAGATGGCTCAAAATACCTGCAATGCAAGAGTAGTTCAGTGGAAGCAGGTCAGGTTCATATTTGCCCAATTCATATCATAAAATTGCTTGCACAATTACGAAATTTTCCATGTGCTTGCACTGTATTAAGCATAGACATTGTCGTAAAATAAATACTAAATTCTAACAATTTCACTTCATTTTTAAATGGTGCTTTCATCATTTTGTACACCTACCTAAACTTCTTCTAATAGAAACCTGTAGATTTGCTTCCATAGATGGGAATTCCTAGAACAGTCACAGTATTCTCCCTGTAGCTATCGGGATTATCACCATAATCTTCCTTATTCACAAAGCATTTACAGGTGCGATGGTGAACATTCCACATCTGTAGGTCTTGATGTCGACAAGACTTATTGTCATTAACCTACATAAATTGTATTCTGTCCATGTAAGACCCTCTAAATAATCAGCAATTCCTTCTTTAATCATAAATTTCTCCTGAAATCAGAGTTGTCATTATGCTAATTATTAGCAGAGATTGCAGTATTAAAAATGAGTTGAAGTTTTATTATGTGCAGATAAACAGTTTCTTGGCAAATGAATCACCAGGACTGTCACTAATAAGACTTATTTGAATAAGGCTGTTGGGTCTCTCCCTTCTTTGCCTTGCTATAATGAAGCCAGAGAAAACTTGGAGAGATATCTTAGGGAACGATCAAAACAACAAACATTTTGAAAAATAGGGTAAAGCAGGGAAACATTAAGAGGACTTGGGCTGTTTATCCGAGCCTGTCTGCGTGTAAGCAAAGTGATTTGGAGCTGAACTCCAACATTCCCCTTGTTTCAGGAGACACTGGCCACTGCCTGAGTCCAGATGTGTTTCAGGGATCAAAGACTGCCAGTGTTCAGACGTTTGCTGAGGCAGAGTTTGTCTGGGTAAATCATTAGAGGCAGACACATGCTGAGGAAGGCTGATCATCCTAAACACAGAGCAGGGAAATGCTGCTCATTAACCAGCACTGCACGGACGTGGGTGCAAAGAACTTCAGGGAAAAAAAGCCCTGCATAAATGGGAGTTGAAAAAGGTAGGAAGAAGAAGAGCATGGAGTTCCTGGCAGTTGCAATTCTCAAGTCTGAACTTCACACCCATGTCCAACAAATAATTTTGGGATATTGAATGTGATTCTGCCCCCAGAACAGAAGGATGTCCCAGCAGTTCTCCTTCCAGGAAAATTGGGATGATTTATTAACGGGGTTGCTGAAAGGCAGCTGGAAATAAATGCCTGCCTGCCACCCTGCTGAGATCCTGGAAAGACTGTGTTTCATTTCAGGCTCTAGTGCTATCTTTTATTGTGCTGCATTGTTATTAGCACTATGTGAGCACACACATGAATAAAGGGAATATAATGAGTGTTGAACCACACTTATTCCCAGTGCTCCAGGAGGAGTCTGCAGGGCTCGAACGGAGGCAGGGGAAGAATGGGGAGTTAACAATCACATGCTTTGCATTTACACTGGAGTTTCCCAGATAATGGGAAGCAGTGCAAGCCAGCAAAGCCTTGGGAAGAATGAATCCCCCCTCCTCTGGCACTGGGGTACCAGACAAGCCTTCTCCTCCCACGTCTACTTGCTCACTGACACTCTTGGACTTGAGAGACCCTCCCTGAGGGCATGGAAAGAGCATCCACTGAATCCACAGATATAACTCCCAAAACCTTTGCTGTTTTTTACCTTTCATCTTCACCCTAATTCCCTGTGAGTGAAGGAACTGGGAATGGCCCTTGCAGCCCTCCCTTCAATGGCATCACCTCTCCCATTTGCAGGGATTGATTTTCTTCAATCCAGGGCTTGAGGACTGAAGTCCCCAGCAGACCTGGGTCAGGAAATGGCTTCGTACAAAGGAAAATCTTTCAGAGAACATAGCACTTCTCTTTCTTGGCTTCAGGATGAAAATTGGTGCATTCTTGATACTTTATGGGGGAAAAATACCTTGGAAGCACTTTACTGTTGTCTATGTAAATATTAGAGCCCATTTCCCTCTCCCCAAGCCTTCCAATCATTTCCAAACTGAAAGTGCATTTAATAACAGTACACATAATAACAGTACATTATGAAACAGCTTTGGTTAAGATCTGACAATGGATTCCAAAAGCTGCAAAGTCATTTAGAAACACATTACAGTGACCACCTCAGTCACTCAGATCCTTCGAGGACTTTCCACGTGGAAAATACGGCCACTCTTAAAACAAGGGCAGGAAACAGGGCTGGGAGGGCCAAACACAGTGGGCATCACCCTTCTGGGAGGAAAGCACCTGCCAGTCCTTGGGCTGTTACTTGAGAGATACATCCAGGTTTCTCCAAGGTGTGAAAGCCTCTCAGATTCCAGCACTGGGTGGAAAAACTGAAGCCTCACCAAACTATCTCGTCTGTCCATCATCAGCTTCTCACCGACATTATGCCATTTGTGTTTGACTGTCAATCATTAAACTACAGAGCTATCCTCAACCTGCTGAAAGCTTTCCAAAAAGTGAGGGCTTAATTAACCACATGCAAAGGGAACATCCCGAATTCCACTGCTGAAAAGTCAAGTTTTCACAGTGCAGAGAGAATCCCTTAAAACCCAAATAGTTCAAGGGAGTTGAACACTCTCTCGCTTGCTCTCTGCTGCTCCCTGTACAGTCCAGTGCCAACCAAGGTAAGAGGATTTACCAAATTAAGAAGCAGAAAGGGGAAGCTTTACATCCTGAAGAAAGAAAGACCTTCTAAGTAACATCCTGTGTGTTTTCTGACCCAAGAGTTATCCATGAGCCCATGGACCAGCCCATCCAGCAATAGCTGGATACTTTCAGCTCCACCAGTCTTGAATGGACTGGTGAGAAGGGAAGCAGTTTTAAAACATGGGAATGCTGGCAAGAAACATAAAGGTAAGACTTTTGGGGATTCAAGAGCTCAGCATGGACAGTCAGAAATGTGTCCACAGGTTTCTAATCCATCCTCAATCCAGGCAGGCTCCTACTCTGACACCACATTCTGGAACTATTCATTGACCCATAAATTGGCATGTTTGCTGAGCCAAAGGCCTGAAATTAATTCTCTTTAAGCTGCTATCTCAGTCCACCCTTCCTTCTCTCCCTCCCTCTTCTTCTCATTTTTAAAATTAAACATCTGAAAGTACTGCTTGTTGGGTGGTATTTCCAGCTTCAGTCATTGCTGGCTCCAGCATAGGAAAACTCCTCTTCTCTTCTGAACACAGATCATTTGGATTCTTCTGTGTGAACTATTTTCTGTATTGCTTGGCTACTTTTTAATGATATTTTTATTTGTATTTTCAATGGCTGTGCAAGAGCTCAATTGATACAGCCTGTGTGAGTATGTTTTGCTACATAAACACAATTATTTTTGTTATATACACCCACCCTGTGTAAGAAATGACATTGTAGGCTCACAAAACTGTAATGCTTCCCATATGCTGAACTAACTAGCTGTCTCAATGGAACAAATATAAATATTGATGCAACATGTACTATTTTACAAATTAATCATGTACAGAGCACGTTGGTTATGACAGATTCACCCACACGGCCAATTCTCTTTGTCCATAATATCCAATGTCCATTGACACCTCCAGGGATGGACCACATGAAATAGGAATGTCCATATGTGAGCGACTGAAATTCAGATCTGAGGGGAAAAGAATTCTTATTTTTCTGTTTTAAACACTTCTGCCCTTCTGGAGGGTTGTGAGTGTCTGTGAGGGTTTGTACAGGAGGTGAGTCCTGGTCCCTAATCAAGCAGTTCATCTCCGAGTTACTTCTATTTCTGTTCCACAAGAAATTCTGGGCAACGTACTGGAGTCCATGTGGAATTTAGCTCAGGAAATACCCTCCTGTCACTTCCCAAGCCTTCAGATTTTATGTGAGTCAGAGCAGCTCTGTTGGAACAGGAGCTGGATGCTGCCTATTTTAAATTAGCACTATCTCATCTGCTTTGGATCTGCAGTGACACCTGACCATTGACTCTGTGCTTAGACCCCTCGGCAGTTCCTGGGGTTCTAGAAACAATAATTCTTGGTAACCACTTTTTCACATACAGAGATTGAAGGTTATGTGTCAAAACCCCTCTGTTCCTGAGGGAACAGGCAAATAATACAAACCTTTTTCTCATCCCAGGAACTCCTTTGCTTCTGTTCTATTATATGCTTTTCATGGGATAACATGGAAGAAAAATAAGGGGAAGCAGCATGTTTTATTTTTTTTCACACCCCACTGTAAAGTATATTTAAAACCTCAACAAAGTCTTGGTTTTGTCACTAGACCTTACTCACCAAAAGCCCTGATACCCCTATTATCCATCAGATTACATGGCTACAGACTCAGAAATGAAAAAAAAAAAAAAGAAAATTATACAACAGGTTTGTGTAATTCAGACAATCCTGTTGGATTTTGTGCACATACACGAAATAATTTATCAAAGTACAATGCTAAGCCAAGATGTTCTATGGAGACAAGCTACCCAGTCTGGAACATCTTGTACCACAGTTTGTAGTGCAGGAACACGAATAAGACATGGAAAGTACTCAAGTGAGGAGACAATGCCAGAACTGGATGCATCAATCAACTGCAAAAAGTGGGTACTGAGTGTGTAGAAAACTGTTTGCCAGCAGCAGGTCCAGTAGACCACTTCAATTTCTCCTCTGCCACCTGCGGCCTTCTGCTGCCACCCTGTCCATCTAATTTGCAGAAACTATTTTTGAAAATCTGTCCGTTCTCCAGTTTATGCTCCCCTTTCACAATGTATGACAATCACTTTGGAAAGAAAGTAGTTCTGTAACACTTTTGATGTGCCAGGACAGCCTAATATGTGGCTTATTATCACTGTGGATTCACCAGCAAGTTAAAGGAGGTGTGACATGACAAAACATCAACGAGAAAACCCTAGATAGAGCCAAAACATCTTCACCTCTTCAACTGCTAAATCAGAGCAAAGGCTGCCCTTGATCTCCAGCCCAGTCCTGCTGTAAAAGGAGGTCTCTCTTGAAAAGAGACCTTAGATTACATCCTCAAGTACATTGTGTAGCCCCCACTGGAAAGTTCTCATGCTATCATCAGTCTCAGACTAATCCTCCTTCAAGAAAAGCCAGCACAAAGCCCTGTGAGTCACCACACTCGGCTGAGCAGCTGCTCTTCTCCTCACACCACTGCCCTGGGACACCTGACACTTATTTTAGCTCTGCTTCTGCCTCAGTTCTGTGCCAACCTCAGCAGCACAGAGGTCTGTAAGAGGTTAGAAAGCGCTCTGCTTCCACGAGTGTTCCCTCATGGAACGCACACACAGCAGTCCTGGGGAAGAACAAAACCCTCAGGGAATCCTGTCTCTGGAAGCCACTTGTCACTGGGAGAGAAACAGGAGAAGATAAAGGCACTGTGAGCTGCAGGTTGCACTGCCCTGTCCTGTCTCACCATGACTGAAATGACTGAGAAAGCAAACTGCTGCAAAGCCCAGGTGAGCCCTCACCCTCCTCTTGTTCTGCAGCCTGCTACATTTTCTGTGGCTGAAAAATCTCTGGAGAAAATAAATTCTTCTTGCTAGGAGACTATGTGCCCTTCAAGAAGGAAATGTCAAAGCCCTATATCCACATTGAACAGGGGTTCTAGTCTGTTCAGGAGGTGGTAAGGATAAGTGCATTCGAAATGTTCCACCTCAAAATCAACTCTAATAAATAAGGACATGACAAAATTGAATGAAGAGCCTATGATTCATATAAAAAACAAGGAGTAAGTACATATAAATCAACAAGTCTGGTTGATTTAGGAACTCCTACGCTAAATTTAGGGCTGACTTTGCTCCCTGGTGCTTCTATGCTTGATCAAAGTAATAACCAAGTTTACTCACTCCAGCTGCCTTTAGGTGTAAGGGATAAATACAGGGATGCTGCTGCTTTTGATGATTTTGTTTCAGGGATAGCAAGGCTGACACCAAAAGGCTTCATTCACACTGTTTAAATTTGAGCTCAGCTCATGGCTTCAAAATGAAACTGTAACAGCTTCACAAAATACAGCTGAAGGAAAACTCCCTTCCCTTAGTGCCCAAATGTAGTATTTTGAGGCTTCAAAGAATCTGTTCTTGCTTTCCTTCTCCAAACCCTCCTCTCACTGCAGCAGCTTTTTCTCTGCTCTGTTCATCTACATCCATTCATCACCCAGCAATGATGCATGAGTTCCATTTAGGAGCATCTAATGAAGGGAAAAGATCTATTACACTTCCTAGACTAAATGTTCACAGGCAATGGTTACTGCTAATTTGTCTGTTCCACTGACAATGTGTCATTCCTGCCTTTAAAACTCTTTAGCTGGAAGGATGACATAAGAAAATAAATAACAGTAATACCACCCTCTGATTTCAGCACTTATTCTCTCCTCCAGCCCCCCTGCAATGCTTGTTGCCAGGCTTTGTCTATGCTGGGTAAAGAAATACGGAGAGGAGTAATTAAATGAATATGTCAATTAAATTGGGTTAACAGGCAGCTGGTTAGACAGGGATCTGTGGCAAATGGGGTACACAGGCACATATGGCAAACCTCAGCAGTGCACTGCATGGAAGGCAGAGGAGTGTTATAAATGAGTTCCCAGGGCTTTCAAATCTGCTTGGCTTCAACTGATCATTTTGCATTCCTTCTCAGCCAGATGCAAACGGACTGAATGTTCTGAGCTGTCAGCACCTCCCTGCACACTCACAGGCAGTTGCCCCCGACTCAGGGTGCAATTTGCTTTTCGTGATGTACCTCCAAGGCTCTGTGTTCATCAAGGAATTCATCTGGAGGGAGCTACTGCTCCTCCCTGCAAGAAGCAAACATACACTGCCATAGTGTCTGATTTACCATTTGTGGCTGCTCTGAACTGCTGGAGCAGTAAAGCTGGCCAGCCCAGAGTAATGGTCAGTGGCACACAGCTGGAGGTGCACAGCTGGCCCCACTATAAAAGGTTATTAATGGGGTTTTTTTCAGTTTTTTTCAGATACAGCTGAAAACAGGGAAAAATCAAGTAACTTGGGATGCACCGTGAACCTGGCTCTGTGCAAAGCACTTTGAATTATAAAGAATCAGACTCGCACTGGCTCCCCAGACTCTTGCCGTTCAAATTAGAAAGACTGATTTAAAAATGTCTCTTCAGCAGCATTTGACAGGAAACAGTGGGAAGTGTCTCCTGCAGCAGTGCAGAATTCAATCCAAAGATTTTTCACTTCTCTCTTTGCATTGCTATTAGTAAAGCTGCTTTATGCCCCCAAAGCCTCTCTTACACCCAGGTGAATATTGTGCTCATCCATCTCCCTGCCAGAAAGGCTCCAAGCAATAAACATTGGTAGCTTAGTCCCTGTCCACAGAAATCAGAATAATGCCAGATTTGGTGTGCCCTGTACAAAGAGGAACTTCTACCATAGGATACAAATCTAGATGAGGAGCAACTTAGAAGAAGACCTGCCAGGAATAATCCAGCACCGACAAGGTTGCAGTAGCCAAGTGAGCTTTCACATCGCTCTTGTGTGTGAAACAACCTTTGAACATGTGCTACATGATGAGGAGAGAGAAAACCCACCAAGTGTCTGCCCTGTCACAGTGTCTGTGACAAATGACTTGAATCCAACTGCAACACATCACTAGGAACACCCATCAATGGCTTCCTGCCATTTATGATCTTTAAATAAACCTTTTTTCCTCTCCCTTTTCATTGTCCAAACCTTAAATCTCCAGTTAGTATGGGTCTAACAACTCCACTGAATTTTCAAGGGACCTGTAACACCAGCTCTAAGAGATGCCCTCCCTAAGCATTCAGTGTGCTGTGTTACAGTCTCACTGCTCAGCAAAACAGAAGAGTTTTATTACAAAGATCTCCCACACCTGATTTTGGTTCTGTATGTAACTTAGTTAGAGAGAAATAATCATTGCAATGGTTACAGGCCATCACACCTTCACTCTAAGGAAAAGGGAACCAAACCTGAAGACTGAAGAGTCCTTTTCATTTCCATCCTTGACTTGTCTGACCAGAGGCAGAAGGAAAAAGCACGTCCAGGGTTTGGCCAGTCTATCCAGGGACAACCAAGGTGACACTGACTGTCCCCTTGCAGGACAGCAGAAGGAAACCTCCCCTACCTTCTCCTGGTTTGCTCTTTATGTGACCCAAGCAAGACAACACAGATGAGAGGCAAAAAAACCCTGGCTTTGTCTGGCTCAGGGCCACAGGATCTGCTCTTCAAACCTGTGTTCTCTAGTGTGGAGCTTTAAATCTAATTTTCTGGGAGAAAGGGAACCTTTTTATTACTGCAAGGGCAACAGGCCTTTCAAACAGCTTTGATGGGCCCCTACAGTAACTCACCTTGGCATTACAGAATAACAGTCAACAAAAATCACACAGGGGAAGCTACTGGCTCCAGCAGCTGCAGGAAACAAGGAGCAACTGGTATTGAAAAGCTTCCTCAGTGTTTCCAGGCAGGAACCAGGTGGACCTGAAAAGCATCATGATTCTGGCAACCTACCACATGTAACAGGGTAGTGACAATTTGTAATCCAGTTTGCAGCTCCAGTGTTTTTTTCAGTGATTCCTCTAATAGCCAAAAAGGAGCAGTTAAGCAGGCCAAGATTTCCACTCCCATCTGCTCCCCTCACAGAAGTCCCTTCCCACCCAAACCATTTGATGACTACACACAAGCAAATGTGATTACTGAACTTTCCCAGCTGTTCAGTAATAATATCATAACTGGGGCATTTTAATTCTTAGCCCAAGACGCGGGGCTGTGGAGCACTTGTAGTGGCTCTGATAAAACAGGGTCGTGCTCTCACCTCAGAGACAGCCCCCCAGCCACCCACACAGAGGCTGCCCCGGGCTGTACCTGACACTAGAAATAAAACAAGAGAAGGTTACTCCACCTGGCACTTGCCATGTACACAGAGGTCGGTCTCATAGGGCCCACAGGGAGTCCCATCCAGGACTCTGTCTGTCACCAGCACAGGAGAATCCTTCCCCAGGGGAGAGCAGAACAGCTCACATGGCTTATCTGGAAAAAGAAACACAACAACTGCCTTTAGGAACAGCACAAAGTGTTTGAGGCAACAGGGATGTGTTGTCTACATGTATGGATTTGGGTATCTCAGCTTCGAAGCAACGTCAGCCTGTCAGTTTAGGCCTGGCATTTCCCCACTTCAAAATATCAATATTCAAAGGGTTACACTGACGAGATTGGGCTTTTAAGGTACAGAAAACCATTTAGTCAATACACTTTCAATGGTCTGAGAAGAATGATCAAGTGACTGTGTGAGTGCCTCAGACAAAATTCAGGCTACAGCCAGTGATTTTGTAAGAACAAGTTCTCCAGTCCATTTCTCCTCCTGATAAACTGACTTCTTGCATCAGTGTGCCAATAAGAACACTTATATACACACATTTAAAGCATTCTGGCATTCATATTACTTACTATTTCTTAACTAGTATTTGTGGCCCTACAAACATTCCTGGCAGCAAACTATGCTGCTAAAACAGCTACAGAAAACCCCCCCAAAAATTGGAAATACATCGGTAGAAAAAAGTTGCATCTTTCATCCATGCTAATGGCAATCATTATATATTTATACATCACTTTGGGAAAGCTACTATTATGTTTAGCTAGAGAAGGAGTTAAGTAAAAAAGCCTTTTCAAACATTTGTATTATTAACTGGCAGCACTCAGCAGTGTCAGGGGTTTGCTGACTGCCTCTGCCATATGTTTAAGTAACAGATATTTAGGCAATATAATGTTTTTCCTCTGGAGCTGATTCTGCTACTCATGGACTTCATCCAAGGAAGAATCTACAGAGCCTCAGCAACCCATAGATCCTGACTGGAAATGAAGAAAGGAATGAAACAGCTCACCCTTGGAAAAAACTGGGAGAGTTTTCTGTGACTGAAATGAGTCAGGGAAGTAGCTCTGTATTGTGCATTCATCCAGCAAAACCATTTAGGAAGTGGGGCAGAGGGGAACAACAAGAAAAATCAGCCTGTCTCCTGGGGCATCTGAAGGAATCGTGCTCTTGGAGGGTCTGCTGTGGGAACTGAAATGTTTCCTATGCTCTTGTCCTGGCATGGGACCTCATCTGTCAGTGCTGGCACAGGAAAGGGCTTATCCAGTGTCTGGTCTTCTGGTGCCAATTCCAAACCACCCTCCCCTGTGCAAGGATGTCTTCAGGATGACCAAATGCAACCAGCCTGGTGTGCTTTTCAGCAGAGTGCAGGGAAAAGACGTTTATTCCTCCAGGAAGGACATTATTTCATATCCCACCAACATCTGGTTGAATAGCAGATAAACAGCAAGATCCAGCACAGGAAGCATTAAAGGAATGTAGGTAGGATAGGCACTGACATGCTCAAAATTGACACATATCAGAAATGTCCCAGGGAACCCATCTTTTTTCAGTTCCACACTAACTTGAATTTTCTAATGTTTGAATTCCCAAATCCCTGCCTGTTCAGACTGGGAATCAGGTTAAGGCACTTCTTTCCCAGTGTTACAAAAAGAACTGACTGCTCTGCATGTTCTGTTTAAGAAGGCTCAAAGAGCAGCAGGACAGCACCAAGAACAACTCATTGTAATAAGTCTTTCAGCTGTAGCAAAGGGTAACATTTTCTAACCTCCCCAACATATGGGAGCCCTGCAGATGAAATCAGGAACCTGCAGTGAAGGAAAAAACTCACCATCAACAATGACAGCTGTCAGGAGGCTTTTCTTCTTGTTGCTGTACCTGTCATGGGCCTGGCACTGCTGGTCCCTGAAGCTTGGCACGCCTTTGGGGCAGGGTAAGTTCTCACACACTGTGTGCTCCACGCTGGCTCCACGGCAGTTCTTCCCACCTGGCCCTGGGCTGTGGCAGGAAAGACAAACCCAGTTCAGCACCAAACACCCAAGGCAGAGGCAGCAACCCAGAATATTTCACCTTTCTCCTCCCACCATTGGCTTCGCCTCTGCCTCAAATACTCTGAACAAAGTCTGCTAAGCACGTGGCCTCTAAGGTTGTCTTCAGCAGTTTGAAATTAAGGTAACATAGAAGCAGCTACAACCTGCACTGTAAACAGCGTACCCAGAAAAAAATCTCTGCAGCAGACAATCTCCACCCATGAAAACCACTCCATCTTACACATTTGTTTTCTAAACATGCAGGAAAGCCCACTGCTCCAACATCGGGATTAAGCACCTGCAAAACCTATTTGTTCTTATTTATGAATCCCCAGAGAAGAAGGAAAACTCAAACTCTCAACAATAGCCTGCATTTTCTTTGAAAAATAAAACAATACACAAACAAAAAAAAAAGACTCTGCCATCCTAGCAGATAATTTCTTTAGCTACTTGCTGACACTCTCCTGAATTTGTCACATACCTATCTCTCCCCAGTCGTAATCGGCGAAGATGGATAAGGTCATGTTCTTACTTTTCTTTAACAGATGGCTATAAAAAGCAACTCCAGCCAAATTTCAGTTTTTAGCAGTATGGCAGTTCATTCCAAAAGCTTCTCCCCCCTCCCTCCCCAAAGAGCAATGAACATCAGGTTATATCACTCAGCTAATTAGAAAGCAAGGCCCTCACTGCACATCACTTATTTGTGTCAGTGGTCACAGCAGGAGTTGCCCTGTTCATGTACCACTGGCCACAGGACTGGGCCTTTGATTCCCTACCTGTGCTGGACTGGATGAATCCAGCATTTGGTGCAACAGAAACGTGTGATTCTTCACAGAAAAGCTTAATGCCAAATCTCAGCCTAGATCAAATTTTTACAGTAGCTCCATTAATCCCAGACCGAGTGTTTGGGGTGTTTTTAATGGAAATGCTCATCTCCAGTGACTCTGGAACATCACCGAGAGTCGCCAGCACAGCCTGGACATCGCCTGCTTGCTCTGCTGACACCTCCCTCTGCCACGGACACGTGTGAGGCAGAAGCTGTGCTGGGAGTGCTGCAGAACCTTCTGGGAGGGTTGTCTGTGCCTCAGACTGGGGGACAGACACTGTGTCCAGATGCCTGGGAGCACGACACAGGCTCCTTCCCACATGGGCCCTGCACTCACATGAACACCCCAGACACACAAACTTTGGTTTCAGCACTGGCTGTAGGTGACTGTGCATCTTTGTGGGTACAGGTACAGGGGAAACACAACAAAAGGGAGCAGTCAGAACACCCAAAGAGTAACAGAGCACTCCCTCAAAAGCAGAGGATCAAGCTGATGGCCATGGGGCAGGAGACACAGCAGGACAACTATTTACATCAGCAGCTGCTTTGGTTTTTATCTTCAAATGTCATTAATTCATGAGGGACTTCCCATGAGTTTGCCAGTGCAGACTGGAATCAAGCAGCTCTCACTGCTGGCAATATGGTCACTGGCAACACTAAAGTAACAGGTAAATCCATCAGGAGGGGTGCTTATGGAGCACCCACAGTTCCCAGACAGTGGGAGCTGCAGGAACTCCAGGCCTCTTGTCCTCTGCTCTGCCCTTCAGCAGCCTGACCTGTCTTCCCTTTCTAATTAAGGAGTAAAATGAGCTGCCTCCCTTGATGTCATTTCTCCCAAATATGAAGAGCTGGATGCACGTATCAGCCACAAAACAACAGAGCATCCTACAGATCCAGGGCAAGTTTCTACTTCCAGTAACCCAACAAAATAAACTGTATACCCAACTAGACCTTCTCAGCTCAGCTCCCCTCTGCCCAACAGCATCATATTTTTTAGTAGCAGGTTGCTGCTTTCTACTAGACTAACCCTTGAAAAACAATAGTAGAACATACAGGATTTATTCAAGGGGTTCAGGACAAGCAGATGAACAGACATGGACAGGCTGCCTGAGAACTGGACAGTACATAGCTCTGCCATGCTCTGTCTGGGTTGGGAATACAGAATTTTTTATTTTTATGTAACTGATTTTGGTATCACAGGCCTTGAAAAAGGATTCTGAAGGTTTCATCCTGTTTGTCTCCCACAAACAATTACCAAACAATTGTTCCTATAACTTTCTCTTTCTGCTTCACTTCATTTTTGTGGCTTCATCCTCCCCCTTTCCAAATGCTGAGGCCCAGAGTTGGGGCATTGGAAAAGAATCCAGAGGGAAAGATCTCTGTAATCCCAGGTCCCAAGCCCTGTGTGCTGTGAGCTCAAGCACTGCCTGGGATTTCCAATAAGCAGGATAATTCCAGCCCACCTTGGCACGTGCCTGAAACAGTGACTCTGTGAGATCTCCTGGTAGACAGTTTCACAGCCATCTCCCACTGTATTTATGCCAGGAGAATCCACCCGCTAATGGGACTGAAGAAATCAAAGCCCATTTATACTGCTGCGACCCTTTTACAGGACAGGAGGGGACTGAAGAAGGGGTGGAGACCTCACTTAGACGTTCTCTTTAAGCTAGTGGTTTTCTCTTCAACCCCCCTGTACAACAAGAGCCCAAAGCCCAGACAAGAGCACAAGGCAGCTCAACTCCAAAGGCTGCACGTGCACACTGGCTCATGACACACTCCTTACAACCATGTGGAGGCAATGCATGTAAATGCTCAAAGAAATTACAGAGAGGAAAAACCAAATCAAACAGTGAAGCAACTGGTTGAAAAATACTGATAGTCTCACAGGCTCAAGAGTCAGCTGGCAGGAGTAGAGATTCCTGTTCAAAAAAAATATCCCAAGACCAAATATATATAAAATAAAAGATAAATCCCTCAGCCAATATTTTTGGACAGTGAATAAACCAGCTGCAGGAGTGGGCTGATGCCAGGAATCTGAAGCAAAAGATCACGTGTGTATCCCCAGCCAAGAATGTATATGAGCAAGAGAATTTTAAAATCAGTGTGCAGTGTTGGAGGGAGCATTTCCTGTGATTTAAAGAACAATGATGAATGGATTAAGGTTTGGTCAGCCCTGCAGCTGACAGCAAAGGAACCAGTTTGGATCCTTGTTCAGGAAAATCAGCTGGTAAAAATCAAACCTGGACATTACAGACATTCAACTGCAGCTCGGTGTTATATAAGGAGAGGAATAAACAAAAATATCCCTTTCACATGAATACAGGTCAACAGCAGCAAGTGTGAGCCTATCCATCATCCAGGCATGCCTTCAAAGGGACTGTGCTGTTAGCCAGAATTTCAGCCCCAGTTTAAAAAGCAAAACTTCCTGTGATTTTTCTGTGGAGGAAAACTTGAAATCTGAATAAAATTAGAGGTACAGCACTTGGAGGGCTGCTCCCGAGACTGGGAGAAGTTATAATGCACACAAACAAGGTGGGCAGTTAAACGGCACCTTGGTAACCCGGCCTCCCATATGAGAAAGAGACTTCCAGATGGGCCTCAAGTGACCTGAGGGATAAAGGACAACACACAGGAGCTAACAACACTTCTATTTTCTCCTGAATCAGAAAAAATCCAAGCAGAGAGCAAAGGATTATTTGTAGTCACTGTTCAAAAGCTAAAGAGCACCCATGGCACTCTGTGTATGAAAACTTTCCTTTTCTTATGCAGCACTTCCTGGTGTACAGAATAACTCCAGGTGCTTTACCAACACAGCCCTGGGACACTATGATGACCAGTGTCAGCCACCCTTCTGCTTCCCAAGCCCAGAGCCAGCACTCCCTACAAAACTGATCTCTAAGACATCGGCTCAGTTTGATCTGTAGATCCAGATCAGCCCCGCCTCATTCACTGCAGTGCTGGAGAGGAAACACAGCACCACTTTTTCTGCCAAACTAGATGTTTTCAATTCAATTTTATCTGTGTTTGAATCACTGCAACGGGGCCACTTCCAGTGGTGACCCTTCAAGCCACTTCCACAAAACCTACTTCACTCCATGTTGCCCCAGGGTTTTGATCTGGGTTTTGCTGCTTGTGAGGAACAAATCACGGCCTCTGCACAGCTCTGATTCCTCTTTCCCTCCTGCACTCCTGCAGCAAGGATTGTCCAAGTGCTACATGTGGAAAGAACCATGATGAAGGGAAGACTTACGGGGGGTTGTCGCATTTCCTCTGCCGGAACCGCACTCCGGTGCCACAGGTCCGGCTGCACATACTCCACTGGCTCCACATGCTCCAGTCCCCATCCACGTGCTCAGGGATGGGAGTTTTACTGACACACTCCCCAGCTCGGCACCACTGCAATGGAACTGTGTTAGCACAGGCTGGAAAGAAGCCCTGACCCTGCAAACGTTCCTGCTCAGGAGGACTTGAAAGGGTGTCTGAGGGGTTCCAACAAGCCTGTGTTTAAGTTTCCAGAGGTTCAAGGTGAGAGAGAGGTGGGAGAAGGAGAAAGGGAGGAGGTGAAACATAGAAATTTAAGTGTCACTCTCAACAAACCCCTGAAGGAAGTTTTGTCATTCAAAAAAATAATCACAGAATTGAGCCTCTTGCTTTATAAAGCAGATTATTACCTAAGAGCTAAGACTTAAAGCCCAACTATTCACAGAAACCAAGTCCAAGAAATTATACCCCAAAGCAATGCCTTCATCAGCACTATTCCCAGGATGTACAAAATAATTGAAGTATTTTGGACCTAACTTGGCTAAAGCCCCAAAACCCTTTGATTCTAGTAAGTTGTGCTGGCTCCTGACCAAGCAGCAAACTTGGCCTGTCCAGGATGTGACACTGCTAAGAGAGTCACCAGGCCTCCTGCAGTTACAAAAACTCAGATCTAAAAACCTTTTTTTTTTGGTTTATCTTTATTTGCAAGCAAAGAAAAATTCTTTAACCTTTGATTTCAGCAGCATGCTTTTTAATTTTACTCCTTCTTACCTCCCCAACCATACAATACACAAAATATATCAGAGTCCAAAACCAGTTAAGTGGTGAGTGGCAGTTACCAAAAAGTCAAGTTCCAAAATACATACAGCAAATTATACCTCTGAAATACTGGAACATCACTGAATTTGAGCTCAAACATTTTGAGCTACTATTAGAAACTATAAAGTTTTTAAGTAGCCTCTTTTTCTTTCCCCATCTTCCTCCAGTCCCCAAATGCTCTGCACACTTTCTACTTCAAATACAGCCCAGAACACAACTAGCTCAGCTCACACTGACAATCACCTCACTGAGGAAACCCCAGCAGCAGCACTGAGCAGAGGTGACAGCAGGGAGCGCCCTCAGCAGCCAGCCCTGGGCTGCTCCTGCAGTTTGTAGAGTGCCTTGACCATGACAACTTCACTACTGAAGCCTCCAGAAGCTACTAAAATACACATAATATATATCAGGAAGACTTAGCCCAATCCAGATGTTAATTGAGCAGTTTCTCTAAAAGGATCAGTAGAAAACACAAGTTTATGGTAAATCCAGACCATCCTGGAAACATTATTCCCGATGCTGGAAAGCAAGAAGTGCTGCTGAGCAGTTTGATTACCTTGTCTGCGCCACACTCGGTGCCATCCAGAGGGGGGTCCAGCTTGGTTTTACAGGAGGTGTCTCCTTCCACCAGGCACCAGAGCCCGGCACACATCAAATGCTGCAATCACAAAGCAAGTTATGACTTTTGGAGATGTCAGCAATCATTACAGGATACACTTCAAAGCTCAGGTAGACTTTCTCAAGTGAATCCAGAGGCGTCCGGTTGGTTTGGGAGTAATTATTTTTTAAGGCTCGTCTGGCATTAAGTGGTGGGGCTGGAAACATGAAAGAGATTGAGGGATGCCACTGACAGGAACCTTCCCATAACAAGAAGTGTGTTTTTTTTAAACAGATTTCTTTTCACAAGAATAAAATCTGGTTCCTTAGAAAAGGCCAAGCTAATTGCTTTGGAACCACGACTAGTCCTGTTTTTCAGAAAAGATGCTCAAGTAACACAGCCAGCCCTGCTGCACCTGGTGGTAGCAATAATGAGCCAGCAATGCCCCTTGGGTGAAGGGGCAATGAGAGAGAGGAAAGGATGCCATGGTGTGCTGTGCAGCAGAGGAGGAGCCAGCGTGTGCGCAGGGATGTCAGTGCTGACCACAACTCTGGGATCTGCCAGATCGATACGTTCTCAGAATTTGAGAAAAAGAACCAGCAAAAGAGGCCTTTGCATCGCTAACATTTTCCACAGCGTCCACCATGCTTTGCATTCCATGGAAGTGGATGATTCCAATTCAGTGCTGCGTAGCTGAGCACCGAAAAAAGAAAAAAAAAAAGGAAAAACAAAAGAAAAAGAAAAAAAAAAAAAAAAAAAAGAAAAGAAAAAGAAGAGTTACATTTCTTTCCACTATTGTTCACATTTCAATGTAATGGTAAAAAGATGAGAAGCCTGACTCCAGTGCCAGCTGGTCTTGTCAAGATTTATTGCACCTCATTAAATAGTTGAGTCAACACACTTCAACCTTATGGTTCTTTCCCAGTGTAATGTAAGAGACTGTGGGGGCATGTGTGTGTTTTGTGTATAGGCATGTTGGTATGTCTATATAAAACCGATCATGTCTATATAAAATAGATCTGTACAAGAAAGGGTGCAGACGAGATAAATCCCAGTCCCAGTGATGATGTAGGACATACTGAAACAAAACAGTTATCCCAGCAGTATCTGCATCCTCCTTTACTTCCGCATTTCTTTCTGGAAAGAGGATTTTGCACTATTTAAACCCAAAATCTGGAAGCAGACGGCACAATTCAGCGACATCTGTATTAACCACAACACAGAAAGTCATCGTCACACAAACAAACAAGCACCAGCAAATACACCAGGGAAGCCTAAATCAATGACTTTCCAAGACATCTTCCCTGAACTAATAGAGCATATGGGAAAATATCAGGCTTCAGTAATTTTGACTAAATGACTGTGACTTATTAGCGGTTTACCCACAGCTCTGAAAGCACTTAAGCAGCAATTAGCCATAAGCACATCACACACAGTTTTATGGACAGGTACAGTGAGGCACAGGCATTGACAAGGCAGAGATTTCAGAGCTTACTGAGAAATCCTTTAGTCCACACCAGCACTCCCAGATTCTCAAAACCGTGCGTTCTGGAGAGGGCTAAAATCCAAACCTACACAAATTAACTGCCCAAAGGTTCTACAGAAAGAACACTAATCTAGGCAATAAACCACAGTGTGAAAGCACCACCAGCAAGGCCTCCTTCCAAACTGTGGCAGGGGAACATTGGTGTGTCAAATGAAGGGAAACTTTGGAGATCAAGGATGCAGACAGCAAGTATTTCCACTTACAGGCTTCAGTCCCTCTCTTTCATAAAATCACAAAGCTTCAGAGCAGAATGTAAGGAGAAACACTCCAGCCTGATCTCTTGAATGACCTAGACAAAAATCCTGCCCCCAGATGGAAACCTTCTGCTTCTGTTTTCTCTCAGAAAGACATCCTGGCTGAAGATGTAATGGAATTCCCTACATCCCTAAAGGAGTTGTCCTAGACACATATGAGCACCATTGCTAAATAGCTGTGCATTAGGAAAGGCCAGTGTTTGTTAAGCTTCATCTTCAAGTCCCTGGATCATAAACTGCGTGAGAATTAGGCTTAAATTCCCCCCTTTGATGTAAAACTGGGAGGAGGAAGGGGGTGGTGATGAAAACAAAGTCATAAAAACGAAGCATCTTTTTGTACAATTTTAGTTAGCAAGCAGAACTCCTCCAGAGCCCACGAGAACATGGAAGGTGATAGAGCCAGCTCACATTCCCCGGTATGAGCCACGGTGTGAGGATGCAATGGGCAGAGACCACCTCAAAAAGTGTGTCTGTACCTGCAGAACTCCAGGACTGGGCCCAGGCTATGGATATAGAGGGTGCAAATATTCACATACATGTGTGTATTTGTGTATGTATAAATATATATATGTGTGTGTGCTTATATACGTGTGTGTATGTATAAACATACAGAATTATAGGGAAATAAAGGAATCATCTCTCTCAGCAACACCAACCTTTCTGAAACTTCCCATCTTCGAGGTATGGAAAACATTGGATTTTTATAGCATCCCTGTGTTTGATTCAGAATCCCAAATGCAAAGCATATTTCAGGAAACAGTTACAGAAGAAGCTCTGTGTTCTGGTGCCACACCACTACAAAGCTTCAGCCCTCGTTAGTGCAGTCCCCCGCATTTAATCGAGCTCTCAGATACCCCAGCAAAGATTAAACCATCAGCTCTGCTATTGTATGTTCCCAAGATGTTTTATCATGTTAATAGCTCATTTCAAAAGAGATCATGTATCCTCCTCGGCTACAACAGAAACCCAAACAAAAACTCCCCATTAAACAGAGCTACAGGGAACCAGTCGCAGTGAGTGACTTTTTAATGGTTAAACAGCCAACTTTGTGGGGAAATATCCAAGGGAGAAATGGCAGGACTTGAAAGGAAGTTGTTGTATGTGAGTGGCAGCTCAGAGCTTACACTGATACAGAAGAAGCCATCAAAAGGACTGTTTTACTGCTAATTCTACACTCAGCAACCAGCTTTCGGATGGCAGGTCTCTGCCTGCAAAGCACTCAGAAAGTGCCAGTGAGGATTTTCCAATGACAGATATTTTGCACTGGAAAAATATTGATTTGTTGAAACTGTCTGTGGGGAAAGGTCATCTTTGGATCAGCTCCCAGTTTGAAATATTTCCAAGAGCAAAATAATTTTTTTTTAAAAAAAGAGAGATGGCTGTTGAAAAGTAGTATTTCAATAAAAATTTTAAATTACTTGCTCAAAATAAAACCAAATGCTTTTACACCTGAATCCTTAAGGAATTTTATACAGAGAGAAAGCAAACTTTAAAAATTGAAATAAAATGAAATTTTTATAAAGGTCTCTCAGAAACTCCTGGGAGATAGGAAAGCTTGTCTGCACAGCTGTTAAAAACCAGTCCTGAGGAGGTCATGATCTGGAAACTCCCAAACTGGGAGAGATCTGCTGGGCAGGTGAATGGTCTTCCAATTTCGGGTGTGACAATGGCATCTATTTGACAAAGGGGTCTGACTGTGCCAGGTGTTTTCTCTTCCTCAAAGAACCTGCCATCTAAACAGACTCCTGGGAGCTTGGAGATAAAGGAAGTTTTATCCTTCTGTTACAGGTGGAAAGATGAGGGCCAGAAAGGGATTAAATGTTCCTCTGCTCAGTGTCACGGCCACAGGCTCCCACCGCCTGCTCCAGCTAAATCCAGGGTAAAACCAGAGACAGCTCCTGGGATCCTCCCAGGAACATGTCTGGCTCTGGGCCTGCCCACCTTTCTCAGCTTTCCATACTTTTTCACCAGACAGGCCGTTTCTGAAGAGGGTGTTTGCCTTCCCTGTGACTCCATCCCTTGTGTGCCAGCACGGACCCGCAGCGTGCGGGGCTCACGCAGCTCTGGGCAAGGGATGTATTTTGGGTTCCTTAGCTCAGTGCTGCAACTGGAAACGAGGAGAAGCCAGAATTAATCCAGCCAGCTCTTTGCCCACAGGCAGTAAGTCTCAAGTCTGCCTCTTTCTCAGCTATTGCATCGCCACCACGGCTAAAATCTGTGTGATCCCGCCCCACGACCTCATGTGGGCTCAGGGAGAAGACAAGGCCCACGATGCTTTCTCACCTCAAAGCCTCAGATTACTGACCTACGAGGATGTGGAGCTTCCAAACCTCCACAGCAGAGAGAGAATCCAATGAATAAAGATGTTCTTCCCATCATGGAATAACTCTGCAGAAGCTTACTCATTCCCTACACGTTCACTCCCTCATCTTGTTTTCATCTAAAAAACAGCAGAATCAAACCACCATGAAACCACTTTTGCTGTCAAAATGAGGGGATTATGAATAAGGACTTAGGAAGAGCAAATAACCTTAAGGAAGAGGAGCAGCAGACCACATAACACACAGGCATGCTTAGAAATAGGCTTCTAATGAAGTATCAGGACTCCTTTATTTTGCCAGGGTTTTGGTTCAGCATATTGCTAACCTTGAGAGAAAATGTGCTCATAAACAGAACCCTAATTAACACCTATCAGGTCCAATAAACACACAATTTACTGTCCCTTTCCTGTTCAAGACACTATGCAAACGTTCCTGAAGCTTCACAGCATGTTTCTGAGGAGGAATTCTTTACACAACAAGGTGGCAAAAACAATGGCCCCAATTCCTACACCACCACTGTCTTCAATTTTGGGTGCATAAATAAATCACAACCACCAAGGGATCACAACAGAGTCAAACACCTTTGTTTGATGGAGCTTCTTGCTGTTGGAAACCAGATGAAAAGTGTTCCAAACTGGAATCCTGTAAAATTGGAAGGCACTTTTGAAAAGGAGACACATGCTGTCCCAGACAAGATAACTGAGAAACCTGGATCCATGTATCAGTGGCCAAGCTGCTGACCTTTGTCTAGAGCCGATATTCCAGGGACCAAGCGGTAGGTCCAATAAAGGAAACATCTGTCTATCTGTCTAAATTACAGACCTGATCCAAAAGTCAGGGGAAGGCTTGAGGAAGAGTCATTATATCAGAATATTGAGGCAGTAGTTGATATACTAATGTTTCATTTTAACAAAACCGGACAACAATCCCACAAATTCATAATGTGTGAGTTTATTCATTAATGAGAAAGAAGAATCAATCTCTTTACTGCTGGACAGAAAGCACCTCAGCTCTTATTATAAATAATAATCATAATCTTCTTAGATACCCTAAAAAAGGTTTCTCAAAAAACATTTCCCTATTTTAACTACATGATGATCATCTTGTTTTATCAGAACTTACAGAAACTCATGTGCACATTATGCTTTAGAGGTGAACAGGACCAACAACTTGCCTGCTTAGAGCCAACCAATTTAGAGCTGATTCCCATTTATATCTGCTTTATCATCAGTGTGATTCCAGTAACTCAATGAACAGCCTCTTCATGAACTCTTGCGTGAGTGGGAAGTCACCAACATCAGACACAAGTGTTCAGAATCCCAAGGACTGTTTGAACTCTTGTGGAAATGGCCCTTGACAGTTAAAGAACTCTGAGGAAATGGTCCTTGAGAGATAACTGCTTTCCTGTGCTGCTCTTTCCCTTGTAGAACAGCACGAAAATTCAACATACTCAATTCCCAGATTTGTTAATGTTCTGTATCAGAGAAAACAAAACAATGTGAACCCAGCAAACACGGAGGGTGTCACACAGAGTTTGATCCTCTGACCTTGGCGACGTGATATCCATTATATAAAACACACCCTTACACATATGCAGTGACACCAAGGGCTTTTCTAACCTACAGTTAAAACATAAGAAGGTTTTTCTTTCATCTTTCTGGGAGAAAGACTAACTATGTCAGCTCCCAAAACAGTAATTTGCCATGACATACTGCCCACCACAGACAGGTTTGGATGTCTGAGGTCTGAAGGGAAGGAACTGGTTACAGTCTTCAGTCAAACAGATGAAAGCTGAAGGATCAGAAAAATCCAGAGCTCTCATCTTTTGACATCAGAAAAGCAAACCCAGGCTGTTCAAGAGCTGTCCAAAACACAGAGAGGAAGATGAGCCCCGAGCTCTCCAGAGTGGATGCAGTGGGAATCTTTTGCCAAGTGTGCCATCATCTCCCATAGTAAAACTGCTCCTGGGGCTCTAGGAATGGTTCTGGAGATAGATGGGAAGTGCCAGAGAAACATAAATATTCTTCTTTTGAGAGAGGTCTGGCCTACTGCAAGTTCTTCAGCCCTTTCTGTGAGGAAGTTAAACTGGAATTACTTTTATACTGGAAACGCGCAGCACAGTATCTGGAGACTGTTTCAGTCTGGGGGAGATACAAGAAATGAGTATTTTGGGAAGAGAAGAGTGGTTTGGGGATGCCTGACTGGAAATAGTTCAGTAGGGGAATCTTTCACAGCTGATAGAAGCTCGAGGCTTCTGGAAAACCCTGTAGTTTCTCTGAGACTCAAAATCAGATGCTAAAAAATGGACACATTCAAACTCAGTACTTAATTTGAAACTTTAGGCCATGATTAAACCTCCTTAACAGGCATCAGGATGAAAGAAAACGTGTCAATTTGCAGGGACACTACACAGAAATGCAGATGTGAAGGGCTGGTGATGAAGCTGGACACCAGGAGTTCAAGAAACATGAAAGGATCCTGCCAGACAAGGAATGAGAAACTTCCAAACTGCCAGGAAGGCACAAGGGAGCGGGTAGAAACAATTTTTTTTTAAAAAAACTGTACAGTGGGAAGAAAACAATGAAACAGGAAAACAGAGTCTCTAGTTTTAGCAATTTCTGGTGCTCTCATGGCAAATTAAAAGCCTTCTCTAGTGGCTAAAGCATTTCTTTGCAAAGCACATGTTCTATTTGATTTTTTTATGTATCTGGAATTAAGTTAATAGTCAAAAGAGACTGGAAAGATGGCATTTATGAGACCAAACACTAATGGTATGGCAAAACAGCTTATGCTAAATACCCAATGCCTCTAGGGCATCCCTGAAACCAGCTACAGAGGGGTATGGTGAATGAGGGCAAGAGCTTTGGGCAAGTTTCATCATCAACCTGATCACTCCCCTCTAATGTTGTGTTTGCAACTTTTAGGCCTAAAAATTCTGACTTTGCACCTTGCAACATCCAACCTGTGCTGCCTTCGCTGAGAGCAACGTTCACTCAACAGCTCCCAGCGAATTCAACTGCCCAGGCCTTAACACCCGACTGGAGGAGACGCAAAGAACTGAAGTCTTCCGAACAACAGGCAAAGTTGTCCATTAAAAAAACAAAAAATCAAACAACAAAAACCAAGTCAAACAACAACAACAAAAAAAGGAAATTAAAAGAATGAAATCATGGGTTGTGTTTCTTGGCCATGGGAAAAGAGAAGAAAGGGGCAGTAAAATAAATATAGATATGTACACACACTGTTCAGATGTGGTTGTGAAGATTATGGGAGTTTTCTCTTGAAGTGTTTTGCAGATGGGAAGTTCCCAGAAGGCCAATGGGAGAAGTCTGAATGCCCTTCAAGCTTGTTATACACTATTTTCAGGCTGATACTCAACAGTATTTTGGCTAATTTTGTTAAGTTCAAACTTGAGCTGTAGATGCCACATCACAAGGCTACACTAATTCTCCCTCCCCTTGTCTCTTAATAAGAAGTGTAAGATTGCCAAGCTCAAGTGTTTAATTCTTAATAAGCTCTCTCTATTATTGTTAAGAGTTTATTACGTTTATATTCTTAAATTTCCACGTTGTATTTTTATAATTTTATTTTGGTTCCCCTCTCTCTTTTTATTTTCCTTTAAACCACTGCACCAGAATGTGTTTTGACCACCTTCCAAACTGAAACACGTACAAAAATTTCTGAAGCATTCCAATAACTGTAAACTGGGCTGTGCTGCCCAGGCAGGAACTCTGCTTCTCTCTTGTTCTTTCTCTCTCTTAAACAAAAAGTATTTCCACTGAAAATAAAGAGAAAAAGGTCCTTTTGCAACAAATAGGAGCGGTGAAATAGGACACTTTGGTTTCACAGAGACAGGCAACATGAAAATTGTCTGAATTCTAACAACCTACATGAGGAAAACTATAAACTATAGTATGGCAATTAAGCAAATTGTTACCTTTACTTCTCAAAAAAACCTAATTTTTTTTAGAATTGCCAGTCTCAAAAAAACCTAACCCATCATCTTCCACATTTATTAGTATTATTATGTAGACAAAGTCCCTGGTTCTACAGAAAATGACAATGCAACTTATTATTTTCAGGATAAATCAGTTTTCAATCTAATTACCATGTTCCTGTAAATATTCTATACATTACTAAATAACAGGGCTCAGTAACATCCTTGGCATCTTGCAGAGAAAAGGCAGACAGAGGCCCAGTAATTCCCAGGCACGGAGCCCAAGGGTCCACCCCACCAGTCTCTCTGCAAGATCAAGACCACAGAGAGGCCCACAATTGCTGAATTATATTCACCACCCCACCATCAAATATGAAAACAGAAGGGATACATAAAATCCACTTGATCATCACAATAGCTGCTCACTCTTTACTTTGTTTTTTAGTTCATCTCCTTTTCCATATTAGCCCAGAAATCCAGTCCGTCTCCTTTGGCTTGGAATCAGCTTTGCCCTCCTGTTCTGCAGCTTGTAGATACTGGAAAATGCCTACATTTGTTATAAAACAACTTGAACTTAAGAAAAAACAGTGGAGCCAATTCTAGCTGGTTTAATTTTTCTGAAAACAGTGTCATGTCAAAATTCTCATTCCCAGTTACATCCGAGCTGACAGTGTCCCTGCTCAGAATAAAAATCTCTTTGGAGCAATTCTAACCTCTTCCCATGCGCCACTTCAGCCCCAGCCCAGTTCTGACTCAAACCAAAACAAAGATAATGGTTATGTAAAAAGCCGCAAAAATGCGTTAATAACAAATAAGCCAAAAGGCTTATAAAACAAAAAGCCAAACACTGGATAGAAGAGATAGAAATCCCTTTTTTCCTCCCCCATCAATAGGATTTCAGTGCAAAAGCCTCTGTTGGTGGGTGTGCCAGCGTGAAAAATAATCATTAAACACGTGTCATCTTTTAATGTGAGTTTACTGTTGTGTTTTGATGCGTTTCTGCTGGAGGTTGTGAAGGTGTTTTGATGCATTTCTGGTGCAGGTTATTAATGTGTTTTGATGGATTTCTGTTGGAGGTTATGAGGGTGTTTTGATGCATTTCTGGCAGAGAAATATCTCTGCTCTGTGAGAGATGCAGCATAAACCACCCCTGCTACTCCTCTCGGAATAAATCCAGGGAAGCAAAGAGTTAACTGCTGCTCCCTGCAGAGCCTGCATTGCCTGGCTGGGGTTGAACTCTCCGCTTCCTCTTTCACAGTGGTCAAATGAATTCACAATAGTTGATTCATCGCACAGTGTGGAGCTGAAGGACAGAGGTCAGACAGGTTGAATTGCCTGTAATTTGCACAACTGCTTCCATGTTAGCCCTGGACTCATGTCAAGGTCTAGCAGCCAGAATCCCCAAAGATCTTGGAGTTTGAGGGGCACTGATAATGCACTTTGCAGTGTCAGAGGTGCATTCTTGCTCAGCTTTTTCCACAATTACCCTGATGTTGCTCAGAGCTTGAGAATGACACAGTTATCTATTTAATTCCTGCTAAAAGCAACTTGTCTCCCTCAAAATAAAGATCACTGTGCAACCTCTTGGGTGGGCCAAGGCTCTCCTGGCACTGCAAGGGGCATGGCTGGCAACAGGCAGTATGCCAGGCATGGCAGAAGCACATCTGTACATCCTGATAGATAAGTATTGACACAGATCAGATAATGCCTGACATTTACAATGGGGAAGATTAACTGGAAGCACCACGAGAAAGCACTGGAGAAAACGGTAACTTAGATATGAAGGGGGAATTACTGAAGGGTCTTGAGATTTATTATCATATGTGAAATCACAGAATCACGGGATGGTTTGGGTTGAAAGGAACCTTAAAGATCATCTTGTTCCAATCCCCCTCCAGACTGCTCCAAGGCCCATCCAATCTGGGCTTGGTCACTTCCAGGGATGGGGCAGCCACAGCTTCCCTGGGCAACCTGTGCCAGGGCCTCACCACCCTCACAGGGAAGAATTTCCTCCGTATATCGAACTTAAATTTCCTCTCCTTTACTTTGAAGCCATTCTCCCTTGTCCTACCACTATAGTTCCTGATGAAGAGTCCCTTCCTGGCTTCCCTGCAGGCCCCTTCAGACCCTGGCAGGTGCTGTGAGGTCTCCACATCACCTTGTCTTCTCCAGTTTTGTTCTAGGGCATCTGAGTTATCATTAAAAACAAAGTGGAAGAAGAATTTTGGGGATGCAATCTCAAATATTCAGGTAAGGGTGAATATTCACGGATTAACCATGTAGCTGGAGCGGTGTCGGAGGTCCAGGCACTGCCAAGCATTCAGCCACCTGACTCTCCATGAAGGCAAGGGAGGTTACATTCCTCCAAAAATTTGGGCTTTGATGCCTTTAAAGGAGACAGTTTACTGCACAGAAAGTCTCTGCATTTTGTTGAAATTTTGGAATCATCTAATCTCTGAAATTTGCTCTAAACCAAAGTGCATGGCATTTTTGAACACAGGGCCTCTAGTTTGCCTGACATAATTATGGAGCTCAACTATCTCCAAAGAAATATTGTAATGTAGCTCTTTTATTATACAAGAAAATAGGCAGTAGACACACGTAATCATAAAAAGATTGAGCAGGCTCATTTCCTGAAGTTTATTTCCTTTTTGTAACAAATATTTACTGTCAAATGTTTATTGCTTTTACATTTGGATTTTTTTAATACTTTATTGAATTAAAAATACCACATTACCATTGGCTAGAAGAGGAGACAGCTGCATTTGCCAGTAATTTCTACAGCTAATGCCAGTGACTAGTGCCAATTTTTTTTTTGGTTCATATTTTTGTAGACAGCTTTGAGACTTATGATACAAGCACTGTGCAGATGAGGTCTGAGAAATACAGAGGTGAAAAGAACACAAACTTGAGAGGTTTAAAAATCAAAAGTGATCATTTCCTCTAAAGAATTTCCTTCCATTGCCTTCAAAAGCCAATTCAGAGCAGCGTAACAAGACGCAAATATTTACTTAAATGAATGGCAGGTGACATGACTGATCCAAAGCTTCACAGGGTGAATGCTCACTTTCAGTGCACATCTGCAACTGAAATAATTCTAAATGACTGCAAATTGGTTTTAATCTGCTGAACTTCTACAAGGCTTTTCATTAGGAAGTACTGAAGTCCTCACAAAATATGCTTTTCTTGGGGAGACACTAAAGGAGTGATGGAGCAAAAGAGCACAGTTTTCATTGTGTTCCAAAGGTGTCAAATTATAAGACTGGTGAAAAATCCTGGGAGGCACAAACACCTGCTGTCTGTATCTTACAGAACTGTGCCTCTTGGCACCTTGTTCTGGCAAACAACATGTCCCTGAAGCAATTCCAGACTGGACATGCAATCTGTGTGTGAGAAAGGCTGACCACCTACCAGTGGGCTGACATTCTCATTAGGCACTGGAATATCCAGAAACAGAATGTTTTTTTTATCCCAAGAAGGGAAATAGCAAATATCTGTTCCAACAGCAGTCAAGCTGGGTGACACCCACACAAGTGGAAGAACTTGAGTCATGCTGGGTAGATCTGGGGTTTTCTTCACAGACCTATAACACTTTCCTTCCAGTACAGTAGTCCTGGTGGTCTGCTTTTTCTTGATGGAGCTGGGAAGTACAACCTATCCAGATTCTTTTCTTATTGTTTTATATTAGCTAGTTTCCAAATCCAAAATAAATAAAACAGCTAATGTGAAACTAAGAGCATGTTCCCAGGACTTGCATGTGTTCAACAGTTTTAGTAATTTGGCACTTAGAAACCCTCAGTTATCGCCGATCATTATTTTATTTCCTAACGCTGATTTAAGATCCCAGGCTTGTTCGGAGTGGGAATGAGGGACAACTGAAAAAGACAAATGGCCAGTTAATGACAGCAAGAAACTTGGCTGCTTCTTGCCTGTCTATAAAGGAGAGGATGCTGGTGACCCAACACGGTGCTACATGACTTTCTTCTGGATACCTCCAAGGCCACACTGGAAGTAAGCACATCCCCAGTCCCTGTCTAAAGTGGGATGCAGGTAAGGTCTGCTCAGAATAAAAAGACCTTAGGAAAAGTTTAGCTGTCTAAATTCCAGAGGACAAGTCACACAGCCACATCCCAAATACAACCTACTGCCAGAGACACCAACCATCAGTGTTTCCATTTTGCCAACCAACCGTGTGATAGAAGCCACGCTGCACCCAAATCCTGATTAAACATCACATTGCTTAGAAAACACACGGAATTCTGCACAAAATTCTAAATAGCTTCATCTAACAAGCAGTTATTAATATTTTCTCAGCACACAGTTATGAGTCAGCTCCTAAGAGCACTGCAGTGGTCTGAAGGTGAAGTCTTCTGAAGGATCCAGACAGTCATCTAAGCTGACTCTGTGGAAGTAGCCAAGCACTCTTGTGAGGAGAGGCTTTCACCTCAGCTGAACTTCCAGGAAAACAACCTCTGCTGAGTATTTCAGCAAAACAGTGTCAGGAGGGAACAAAGTGCAAACACCAGCTTTTCTGGGTCTGCTTTAGGAGATTAACAAGGGCAGTGTGGGGTAAAGAGGAGAAGTGTCTCCAAATGTGCTGCTGACAGGGAGGTCAGCGGGGGTTTGATTCTCCCTCAGCAGCGCTGAACACACTGAAACTCCCATTAAGCAGCTCTGAGAAAAGCACAGATCTCTTTTCTCCCTCAGTGCCTGACAGCTTTATTTCCACTTCCCACCTTGTTTCCAGGTCCAGCCCACTGGCTCTTACCTCCATGTTCTTGCAGAACGTGGCGTTGGTGCCGAAGAGGATCTGGCACTGCTCGTCGGCGCTGTAGTGCATCCCCGGCAGCTTGTGAGGGAGCCGCACCGAGAACTGGCTTCGGGGGTCTGTCACCAGCAAACATGTGCTCACCTTGGACCTGGGAGGGCAGGAATTACAGAGGCTTTTAAGGGAAAACACCTCTGAACTGCAGAGTTAGATCCCTGTTGTAGAGAAGGTGCTGTCATCTCTTTACTCTGAGGGAACAGTGGAGATTTTTCCCACTATATACCTGGAAGCTTCTAAATCATTGAAAAGGGTCCTTGGGAACTCACCCTTGGCCCCAGACCCCAAGGCAGAACAGACTACATTCACAACATTCTGCGTTAAACGCTCATCTAAACTGTTCCTAAAAATCTCATGGAGGCTCAATTCTGCCCTCAGGTTATCCAGCCCAAAGCTTCACAAGTCTTACAATGACAGCTACAAAGTCTTCTGTCACGTCTCACCTGAATCCTCCCAGCTGAATTTTGAGCCCTTGAATTCTTTTCTTACCCATCACAGGCATAAAGGAAAGATTTTTCTCTTTGCCTTCACAGCAATCTTACACAAATTAGAATATCACTGTCATGTCTCCCATCTCAGGGACCAGATGCAACCAGGTGAGTTCAGATGCAACTTCTTTTTCAACTTCATGCCTTCAATGTAACAGCAGATATGCCATTTTCTTTCACAATTTTCCTTTCTTTGCCGCCTCTAACCCCCAGAGTGGGAAATTTTCCATGCTGAACCCACAAAAGCACTGGCCACTGAGCCAGGAACTGTTTGTCAGAGAGCTGCACTGTAGGTTTAAGGGCCCAGTTGCAGAGTTCAGACAATTCCAGGGTACACGAGAGTTAACAAGCAGCAGGACGGAAGTCCTTCCTGAACTGTTGAATATGATGAGTTGAAACAGTGGAAAATAAGTTTATAGTGGACCATTTTAGACCAAAACTCACTGAAGAGTGAGAAAACCTATCAGAATTATCTCCAGGCAAAAAAAAATAAAATAAAATAAAAGCTATTTAATAACGAGATAGACAGTAAAAGCCACAGCACAAAGCTGCAGCATCCTCCAGCAGAGATTTCTGCAGGCTACATACACACAGATTTCTGTCATTGCAAACATGAAGGGCACTTTTTGTAAAATGAAGGTGATCTGGAATTATATTTAAGAAATTATCAGCACATAATTCTTCTGCCTCTCTGCAACCCTCAGTTTCAAAGGCGCGACTGTAATGGAGACAGAATCCAACTTGCACGCCCTAATGACACGTGCACATACAATTTTTTTGAAGGGAAATTGTTTGTACTTTCACTTTCAAACAACGTATTGCATTTTTGCCTGACGGGATTTTTGATACTCAGCACAATCCTTACTTTAAGAAGTTTTCCAGGTCATCACGGCTGCACGAAGACCAGGAAAGGTCACTGGGGTTCCTGCCCTTCACCCATTCTCCAGACATAATGTGGGACCTCCCTGCACAGGGCTGGTGGTCGTCATCGTGGCTCATGCCCATGCTGTTGGAAGAAAACAAAACAGGACAAAACACCTATCAAGTTATGATGTGGGATTCTCATTTCCCATTGCAATTAGGAATTATACTCTTAGCAATTAACAACTCGAAACCAGGCCGCACATATAACACACAATCATTCACCCACTGCTCTGGGCACCTGTTAAATTAATTAACCTAAATAAACTACAGGTTTATTTATTTATCCATTGCCTTAATTTCACAAGGGGTTTAGTGTTTATGTGTTTGAAACTTTAAAATGGGCTTCTTATGGACTTTTCTACCAGAAAATGTGAAATTATTTGAGGTTCATGAGAAGTAACCTGCAGAAGTGATATAGCCCAGTGGAAGGATACCTGCTAGAACAGTAAAGGTATTATCTACTGAAAATTTGGGATTGCTTTCCCAAATCTAGTGGATATGATCCCTATAAGCACATTGAGGGAATGATCAATAAATTAATACCTGAGATGGGCCAGTTCTGTTGTTGTATCAGTGTGAATCTGGAATACACTGTTAGGAAAAACATGTTCCTAAATTAGTGGTATTGCACAATCCCTCATTTAACCTTGAAGCTGTTCCTTCTTTAAGCAGCGGTCGGGTCAGATGGTCTCCAGTGGCCCTTCCAACCTAAATTAGCCTCTGACTCTGTAACAGCAGTGCTCAGGAGCCTGAGGCAGAATCAAGCCCCATTTCTCCAAGCACTGTCCAAGAAAACATCAACACTGCCCCATGCCCATCCCAGCAAGAACAGAATGGGGCTGCTGCTCCAAATCCTGCTCAAAATCTCTGTTGGCTCTATAGGAAGGTGAGAGTTCTCTGCTGCAGGTAAGCCTTTGTGAACAGGGATAAATGATGGGACCAAGTTCACCTGCTACGTCAGTGCCATGTCAGAAGCCTGGCTCAGTCCTACACTCAGCCCATCCCACAGTGCCTGGCAGTGAAAGGTTAAGGGTTTTCCATCCTACTCTGAAATTATCATTAAACCCCTTTCTTAGAATCATACAGAGCAGAAACTCTTTGAAACATAACATTAACATTAACATCCTCCTTCAATTCCAAGATGAAATGGAAGATGAGTTTCAGACAAAAGGTGTCTTGTACAGCCAGTGTCACTTTCCAGCGAAATGTCACCAATTTGGGGCTGAAAACACAGATTAATAGGAACTCACTGGGTCTCCAGCTGGATGGATGGAGCAAGCCAGGAGCAGTCCCTTTAAACATAGAGTTGGACTCTTTAATTTGTGCTATTTCTCTGCAAATCAGAGGCTCCTGTTTGCTTTCTGACAGTGCTCTTGGCTTTGCTTCTCTCCAGTTGTGCGACTCGACTATTCAAAGCCCAAACATGACATCCATTTCTAGTTGCAGTGAACCAAAACCAGCTTCAGCAGTTTGATAATTATGGCTTAGATTAAACCACCATCTCTGCTATTTTTAGCTTAAAGTGAAGATTATACGGTGCAGTCTATTATTTTAGGTTGATCTCCAGGGACATTATTATTTCTAGCAAAACTACATTTAATACAATTTTTTTACTCAGAGGTTCATAATTATTCTTATTTTCAGACCTTTGTGGGTTTTGAACACAGCAGAAACATTCACATCAAGCACATTTTGTTTGATGCACGCAGGAATAATCTAACAGTCCAACTTCAAAACAGTAAAGAGTGAAATTCCTGCTCCACTGAAGTGAATGGGAGTTTTGCCATTGACTTCAATGGAGCCTGGATTTCACTCCAAATATTTTACTCATGTTGTTTCTGCACACAGAGAAAACTCTAGGAAGAAAGTTCCACGCAAATAAGCCCATCTGAAGACCCTATTCCTAAAAGTCAGGACAGGAGGGGCTCAGTACCATGAGTAAGGAATGTAAGCTGGCTGGAAATCTTCCAGAGGGAAGTTTGCCACAAAATGCCAGTTTAGAAGCTCCTGGTCATGGAGCAATCCTGTTAAATTTTCTAATGGAGATGAGACAGGTTTCCAAGGTTTCTTGCAGCTTGTCTGCCTTGTGACTGCCCCGGTGCTGAGGCTCAAAGTGGGTCTTTTAGGTTTCTGCTCTGTCCAGATTCCTGTGGGATGGGATCTGGCAGCCACCCCCTTCTGGCAGCTTCCTGAACGGCCTCCTGGTCAGCACATCAGCTGTTCCACTTCAAAGGGGTGAAAACTAATCACCTTCCTGACTTTCCAAAGTGGTTTAGGCTCCCTGATTTTATCCCTTCCACAAAACAATAGTGTTTGGTCTCGGGTTGTTCATTAAGAAATGCCTTAGCTTTCTAATAACTTCGATTATTTTTTGTGTTAAATATGTTGAAAATGGGATTTTGTTGGTGAACAGCAAGGGTAGGTAGCAGTTACTAATCAGTACATTCCTGTCCTTATTTTAAACCTGACCTCACGAAAGGTCTGCGCCTGGGAGAAATGCTGAGGCTGCCAGTCATTACTCAGCTTTGATTTTGCAGGGGGGTCTGAGGCAGATAAAATGTATCCTCTATAAAGACTGAGTCAGAACCCACGTCTCCAGTTATTTACAGGCTTCTTCTGAAATCTGTTCAATTCTTACATGTGTGGAAATTGACACCTTCCTGAATCATTCCTGGTTTCTTAACAGAAATCCTTTTAAAAGTCATAAAGTCGTAAGCATAAAGGAATCGAGCCTGAAAGGAATACCTTTATTGGAATAAAGCAAAGGGGCTCTGCTAAGCCCAAAGAACCAAGGCAGTTTATATTAGCCTGGGATCTGGCCTCAGGGTACGCAGGCAACCCCTCCTGGCCCCTCAGTGATGAGTTTCTGGTGGAATGAAACCAGCAACACCTTTGGAGCCTGTTTTAATTAGCAATGCAGAACTTTTCTCAGCATCTACTTTACCTTACAATGACTCACTTGAGAAAAGGATTAAATGACCTGCAGGACTCAGGCATACCCTAGCACGCTCACACATTCTTTTGTGGAGTTCAAGGGTCTCCAGCTACATCAAAGGGGCCAGGTTTTCCTACACATAGTAAATGCAATGCCACGCTGATTCCTTTCACTAATGAATAGTCCCCCTCCTTCTAACAGAAATAAATGGGACAGAGCAGTATTTGTTTGTCCTAAACAGCAGTACAAGTGCTGAATCAGGAGTCTGCACTTCCTTTGTGATCCCCTAATCTTACCTGCTATTCAGAATTCACATGGAATTATAAGCAGGTAATCAGTCCCTTGAAATACTCTGCCTTAGGAAGGAGTTCTATTCTTACATGAACAGAACTCGAATAAAGAGCTGATAGGAAAAGCTCTTAGATTATAAGTAGGAATGTCAAAATCGCACTGCATTGCCCTGCAAACCACTGCCCTCTGTGCTCTCCCAGTCAAAACTGTCCATTTTATCATGAACCACAAACACAGGCTGCCTCTCATCCTTTACAAAGCCTACAGAACCACGATGGATGAGCAGGACTGGTCCTCTGCGCTGTTACTACCGCAGTCACTCCTCCGTTCTAACCCCAAGGTAAATCTCAGCCTTCAGTTCATCACATTCTCCTCCTGCAGGCAATGAGATTCCACAAAGGCAAACAAGGACAGCTCAGACCGTCAGCTCTTAAAACTCCTTTCATTCAATGTTTACTCAGAGTAAGCACCCTGGGATCTGGTTTCGTATTCCAGCTTCTTTCCAAATATAAATAATGCATTGGTTACCAATCAAAGACACCACGGACTCACCAGAGGAGTCCTGCAGCCTCTTTATTGTTGCTCATCATATGTGAGTCCAGAAACAAGCTGGCTGATCAGTTTGAGTCCTGACTGTGAACATAATCACAGCAAGGCAAACTTTATCAGGAGTCACAGGGAGGCAGCAACAACAGATCGCTCTGATGCGTTTTTCTGGAGAACGAGACTTTAGAGTAGCAATGCTATGAATAAAACATAGCACTCAGCCTCTGGCCTCCCTGCAGTCTGTGCTCCCTTCCAGGACATTGCTCCCCGTCAGCGTCTGTGCAGCGCCCAGATCTGGGTCAGGATGCCAGAATTAGCCTCCGGGCCTGAGCTGGCCAATTCCTTGTGCAACTCTTTTAAACTAAACGCAATTATCAGCCGTTTGTTTTTCCACAGAAACGCTAAACCCCTGCACTTGCTTTGTTTGTTTCAGTCATTAGTGGAGCTTCTCCTCTAGACAGTTAATGTAACTAAACTGCTCTGTTTACCCTTGGTGCAGTTTTTCAATATTTCCTGTTATTCTTCAAAAGCCCGAGCCAAAGTGCACCAAAGCCTGTGGAAAGCTTCCTACTGCCTTCAGTGCACTGTGTGTTGCACCTCCAAGTTCTCAAGGTCATGTATACAAACCTTCATCAGAACCGCTACGACTCTTGATGGGTTTCCTACTAAAAGCCCCAAATCCGAGTTAAAGGATAACGCCAAGGGATGGGGGGGAACTGATGTGGAGGATGCTTAAAGTTTTTCCAACAGCTGCAACTTGGTGGCTGGTAAGAGGCCACTTGAGAAACCTCCAGGACTATTATCCTACACTCCCCCTCTGGTGGGGAGAGATTGTGAAGTAAGGACAAGAGGCAAGTTTGACAGAATATACCGTTGGCACCAAAAGAAGAGCTTTTCTTTAGAAAAGGGTAGCAAGTGGAAAAAAAGAAAATATGAAGAAGGGGAGTCTGAAAAAACCACACCCAGAAGTGGAAACACCACGAGGTTCTGCAATCCCTCTGTTTCAAATAAGCACTTCAGCTGGCTGGTAGAACAACCTTTTCCATCACCTCCCTCTGGAAGTCAAACCATTCCATTTGTCTGCAAACAATTCAGGGTGAGTCAAGCACTGGATCACTTCAGAAAGGAATGACACTCATGCTATCAATGCTGCCCAAGGTGACCTGGCTGTCACCTCAGCTGCTTATTAAATGTGAGCTCAACACACAACTAGTTGCTCGCCACACAACTGCACTTACCTCATAGTCTCCATTTCTCCAAAGAGCACTGAGGACATCAAGGAAATGAGGACAGTGGGATGTATCTCACTTCCACAGACAGAATTCTGAAGGAGAGTCTTTCTCTTCCCAAAGAACCAACTCATAAAGGGTTGTAACTGGATAAGGTCAGCAAGACATTAAATAGGAAGAGCTCCTTGGGGCCCCCCCTGCAGACCAACACAGACTCAGAGAACCAAGCCAAGGGCCCATCACAGCCTTGTCCCAAATACAGAGGGGGGCAGGAGAAGGCAGTGATATCTCATGCTCCAAGTGAAAAGTTGGGGCCACTAAGGTTTTTACGTTCTTGGCTGATATTTGTTTGCTGGAAAGCATGTTTTCCCTACCTGTGTTTGGAACAAATGTTCTCCTAAAGGCTCCATTTCTGTGGGGGAACAGTGCACTGCTGTGAGCTACAGGCAGTACCAGGGCACGTCACCACTGACCTTCTCAAAAGGGAATACGAGAGAAGTCATTCCCTGTGACCCAGCTTGCCAGGACTCACCCACAAGTAATCCAGCAGTAATTGCAGAGCCAGGATTAAGCGCAAGATTTCTTTCTAAACCCCACTGGAGAAATATAAATGCAAAGGGAGGGCAGACTGGACAACATCCTCACAGAGTGTGAGAGGAGGGAGAGGGGGAGCTGTAATTTATCCTCTCTGGCATTTCAGTGTGGGCAGGATGACAGTGCCCCACGGAAGGACCGCTATTTAGACATGCTGTGGGCACAAATGCCATCTGTTTATCCATATGAAGGACACAACTGCAGGACAACATTCCTCCCCCTTCCCAATTCCTATCAGGCCTGAGAAGGGAGTTCTGTCTCTATAGTCCATCAAATATCAACCACAAAGGAAGATGCTGGTATGGAAGGAGGTTACACAGGTTGACAGCTGAGAATATCAAACATGGCCATTAAACTCGTATCAATCCAGGTCACTAAGCAGAGAAGGTATATCAACAGTTCTCAGCAGCTCCTGCCCTTGGATTGGAACCAGGAGTGGGAGACCATCCACCACATCATCAGCCCGTGAGCCGTCCGGTCCAAAATTGAGTTCTACGTTAGGAATTTTTATTAATGTTTGAAATCGAAGCTGTGTCACTGGAAAGATGCCTATTCTGAACTGGTTCAACATGTTTAATGTTCCAATATAAAATGTTGGTATCTTGCAAGTTATGAGGTTTCCATCCAGTTGAGAATAAAGGCACAGTGGAGGCAGGAGTGAAGTGGGGGTACTCATTAGAGCTGGAATTGTAACTGGAGCTGCAGTGCAAAGTGAGGACAGTAAGTCTGAGAGAGAGATACAGGAAGGTGATGCCTCTGCAGAGCAACCCAAGAGAGGCAGAGGGGTCAGAGGGGGTCCAAGTGGGGCTTGGATGAGAAGGGCAAACCAACAAATCCTGGGGAAACACGGAGGTGAGCTGAGCTCACGCCGAGGGAGGAGGCAAGGAAACACGTTGTGCAATCTTCTTACAAAACCAGCAGCCACTGAGGCTCTTGGCTTAATGGGAAACAGGTTTCTTCACCTTGTGCTGTTCAAACATGTAAACACTGTTCCTTAAGCCTCAACTATTCCAGAAGCCATCAGAAGTACTTTGGGAAGCTGTGATGAAGAGAGGGAGATGACCCTACTTAAAGCATTTGAAGTAATCAAAGCTGGTCATTGTGTCCATGTGCTATCTTGAACAGGGGCGTTCAGGACGGGTGCTGTACTTTCAGGGGTTTTTTTAATCAGGAAAGACAACATTTAAAGGGAGCCATGACTACTAGACTCTTGTTTTCATAACCAAGTTTATGTCACTCTCCAATAATGAAGTAACCAGATATATGGTTATCTGCTCATCAAGCAGCCAAGAAGTCAACAACAGCGAGTGGGAACACACGATGTTATTCACCACGTGTTATTCACGACTGTGGATAGCAGTGTGGAAAGCTGGGGTTTATTCAGCTGCATGACAGATCCCAGCCCGTTATGATATGGTTTTCATTTAAAAAGAATTAGTTGTTTTGCCCTGGAATCTGGAAGGCAGCAAGTATGAGCTTGTGCTTCAAGGGACAGATTGCACATGGAGCATGACATGGCAGGGATGTGTGGCCGCTCACTCACACATTTTATCCAAAAGCTTGCTGCCCACCCTGCCCTGGATATAGAACTGGCCAAACTCCACTGGCATCAATGCCAGTCCTCCTTATGGTTTGACCAAAGTTTGACCAAGGCCACGAAGAACAGGGTGAATCACCAACAATCTTCTCCCCAGCAATAAAATCCCATGTTCGCATTATTGACTCCTTTTTCCTGCAGACATTTGCCCATGGCATTCTCTCTCTCTCACCTTTGCCCTTTCCCAGAGTGGATGATTCACAGCAGGGCAGGCATTGCCTGATGTATTCCAAGAACTTCGGTGAGATGAAGGAATCCAGCTGCAATGCAACTGAACACCTGCCATTCCCATGGCCTGCCTCCACTGCTTCTGATTTGTGGGACATGGCCCCAGCATAGAAACCTTTTCCTGCAAAAGCTTCACAGTGTTTCTGGTAAGAGCCAGCAGGTTCTGAGGCTGCAGGGGGTAGTTTACCACATGGCAGAAAAAAGAGTGCCCCACCAAATACCAAGTCCTAGAAAAAGCTGAAGTTGATCAATATATGTGCAAATAAACTTGGCAGAAACTCAGCACTGAAGAGGTAGTGTTACCTCAGGAAAACACCCTTCTTCCTTCTGATCTCAAAAATCACTCCTTCCCAAGTCCCACGCAGCATCTAACACAAATCCTTCCTGGCCCCTTCACTTCCTTAAAGAACTACCCCATCTCCATGCAGTCATCCAACCAGCTGCTCAGCATTTCTAAACCCCTTCAGATGCTTTGATACACGTCAACAACACACAGCAGGTTTCTGACAGAACAGCATCAGTGGGAGTCAGGAATTGCTTTAATTCCTTCAATCCCTTCTGAAGAAGTAAAGACAGATACATCAAAAAACACTCATTGTAAAACATGGATCACTGGGAATCACTTGTCTCACACTGGCTACTTGTCATGATCACAGTTGAGCTGTGACCCTGAAGTAATAATAAAGTTATCTGAAGGCCAGAGGATAACATCCCCAGAAAATGGATGTACTAAGCTGTTTCCTCACCCTCCTCAAGATTTAATCCACTTCTTGGATGTGAAAAATTCTCTCTTTCTCACTTGCTTCAGTTTGGTTTCAGAAGACAGGGAATTGCTGCAGAAGGAGCACAATGACTATGAATGAACCAGCGGTGGGCAGAGAACAACTGCTCATTTCAGAGGCTGCTGTGCTCCATCTGTGGCTCCTTGTATTTGGAAAGCACCCCGGGGCATCCCAGAACTAACATGCTGAAGGGTAACAAGCTGTTTGCTTTCAGCACTGCCTGAAGTGGGTGAGAACGAGACCTCTGAAAATGTGACATGCGTTTCCTCAGAGGATGAAAAGGGAATATAAATTGTAGGGTGGAAAAAAAGACCAAACCCTGGGATAGCTGGGTGGGATTTCCCACCCACTAGGGAAGAGAGACAAAAGCTCAGTGAGCAGGCTGACAGCTCTGTCACTCACAGTGTCAGCAACCCAAGGAGCAGCTCTTGTGTGCAATCACTTGAGTGAGCTTTTCCAAAACTCCTGTGAAACCAGTGAAAGCCTCCAGTCAACTGCATTAATGACCAGACCTGACTGAAGAGATGCAGAACGAGACACCCATAAAAGAAAATCAAGGAGAAGGGAGAAATGGAATATTTGCCAAATATGTGCAACACAAGTAAGCACAGATGTCCCACACTCTGCCCCATCAGGAAGCCACCCACTGCTGAGAGCTGGGGAAATGGGACAGCCTGGGGAATGCACAGTAGGAGTCAGGAATGCTGGCTGCCTTCCCCACACTGGGAGATGAATTCTCCATTCCTGGAGCTGGGAACGAGGAGATGGCCAACATCAAAAGACAAAGAGGTGTGAAGTAACTATAGCATATATAAATTCTATCAGCATTTAGTCTTGTGCAGTCCCAGACAAGCCAGTGGGTATGTGCTTCATGGTTCCCAGAGCAGAAGTCCTTTTCACAGAAATATTTTTCACCCTCTTTCTTTTATTCTTCTTTCCTGGTCCAGGTTGTCAATCACTGTGGCCCTCCACAGTCAGTGGAAGAAGAAATCCATCCTATGTGACCCCCTTTTACTGATTAAAAAAAAAACACCAGATCTACCTAGAAAAGAAACTGAACAGGAAATGCACAATCCAATTCCACGATTTGCAGTTGTTCCCTGGCAGTAGATCAGTCTGCAGCAGTTCAGCTGAAGACATTTGCTTTAAGAATATGGCATTTTCAGTGGTATCCCTGTCACAGTCACTTCCACCACTCAGGAGTGCTCCCCTTCCCTAGGGAAACTCTATTTCTGATAGTGGTACTCCCTTATACTAGCTCCCAAAACTCTTGGGATTTTTCATAATGGTGCAGCTGGGAAATTAATTTATAACACCAGAACCATCTGGCCTTGGCTGCTCATAAATGATTAGAAAAGTTCAGGAAGTTATCTCAGTCTCACTCGTTTTATCAGCAGGGAGAGACTCGATATCAAACAGGAATGTTGCAAATTATGGCGTGGTATCAAAGCAATCTGGAAATGATATGTTCAGACCGATACTGGAGTGAAATTCTTTGGATAGTGGGTGTGCCTGGTTGCCTACAAAGGCAAGGTTAAGTTTGATTTCACATTGTCTAAGAGAGTGACATGAGGAAAGTAAAAAGCAACTTGAAAAGAGACACTCTTGCTCTGAGTAACTTTGGCTTGAACATGTTGACGTGAAGATAAATTACAGAGGAAGGGAAAAGCCAGTTATCTTCATAAGAAGGTATCTCTTTAGAGGGTTTTTAGCTGATAAGAGGTGCAGGGTGCATGTCATTTAACTGGGGACCGTGTCTGAGCTTTCTCATGTGATTCTGCTCACTTACTCAGAGGTGCTCCCGCAATAACACACTTGGAAAACCCGGTAAAGTTACTTCAATACACACCATAAATGGTTCAGAATGAGCTGCAGGTATGAATGGTAGTACTTCAGGTATAAAAAGAAAATACGAATATATTTTCCTAAACAAGCAAGTTGGGCTTTTTTTTTAAAATGGAGAGAAGCCTCAGGATCATAGCTGGATTAGTACTGAGAAGGTAAAATAATGGAGAAAGAGGTAAAAAAATATACCAAATGGAGATGATGACACTTCACATGAACAGATGTGTGTGTGCACACCAGCAGAAAAGCAGAGGACAAAGTCATTATTAGAATGCACCTGTAGGAAAACCCAGCTTGCTGCATTACTTTAAAGCTACTGAATGCAGGCAAATCTGCGTTTTTATCACCATCTGACCACTCCTGGCTGTGGTGGCTCGTGATGGATATTAGGAGGAGTTCTGCCTTCTTTGGCAAAGTCTATCCCATGTTACACAGCAAGCAGCTTTACTTGAGATAAAGGAGGAACCAGACAGGAAAGAATTCCCCCATTGAAAAGTGCTGGTGGTTGTGTTTTCAGGAGAAAGAAAGGAAGCTGTGCTTTTCCTTTGAAGGAAAGATACTTCTCCTAAGTACAGAGACTACCTAAACTGAGAAGCAAACTGTTCCCAGGGAGCATTCCTTTATCCTGTCTAGCTTTATTGTGTGTAATTAAAATGAATATTTAAAACCTAGATCAGAAACCTGCCACCTCATTATCTGTCTCCGGCGCGATGCCGACAAGCAGCAGGGTGGGAGGAGGGGATCTCAGCGGGAAGCAGGAGGAAGAGCCAGGCAGGATTTGGACTGTCACTGGCAGGTGAGAAACAGCTACCAGAGGGTGGACATCAGAAATTCCTGAAAGGTCAAACTGTCCCGTATGTGAGTAAGACCTGGTGTGCAAGATGAGTGTCTCAGTGGGGTCTGGAGCAGAGAGAGAAGGTATAGTAAAAAATACTCATTTTTAAGGCTCAACACCCTGAGCTAATTAGAGCCCAGCAGGAAGGAAACTTTTCAAGTAAGTGAGAACAAACCACTATGATCAGATTCCTTTTGCTTTGATTTGTTTTACCTAAACAAGCACAAAAGCAGAAAATTGAGAAAAACTGTGGGCTGTTCTTCTCTTTTTCTGGGAACTGGGGTTCAAGCAAAGAGGTAGATAACAAAACTCCCTGCTGGGTTGGACCCAGCAATGGGAAGAGGCCCAGCACCTGATGTTAGGGAGGATTTTGCAAATGGAAAAGGATCAGTGAGAAGAAAGCAGGCCTGTTTATTTCATTTCTCTTGTAAACTCTTTTTGCTGAATTTTATTTCCCAACACAACCGTTGGCCAAGAGGCAGCCGACCTTGTTCCACCACGGCACAGCCTTCCACTCACAGAACCCTTCGAGGGAACCACATTTTTAGAGGCAACAACATTTCCACTGCTGCTAAGTTACTACTGAAGGCTTTTCCAAGTGACAGTCTGGGATTTATCACCTTCCCCAGCCCAGCAGTCATTTTCACCTGGAACCTGTTGAACTCAGCAGGCCGGGCAGACAGCACGGGTTACAGGCTATTGGAACCCAACTGCAAGTGGAAAAGTAAATATTTCATCCAGATCGCTGCCCTTGTATAAAAACAAATGATTATTTGGTAAATGGCACTTCCAAACTTAATATTTCCTGTGCTGGTGTGGAGGGAGAGGCTGCACAATGGGGACTTGTCCTGTCCCCACGTTTTGGGTCACCGGGTGCACGAGGCCGTTGCCAGCAAAGCCAACGAAGTATGAAACCAGAACTCTTGTAGCAGGAAGCAGATGCAAGATTTGCCAAATCATTACAGCCCAGCTACTTAACATGGCCTTGGTTTACTCAGCAGAGTAAGGCCGAGCTGGCAAAGCTACAAAGCTATTGATTAAACCAAAATTGTGTTCCTAAATGACTGTCGCCCGCCTGCTTGGTGCAGTTTTATTATGTCAAGCAAAGCTGTACAAGATGCTCAAAAACAAAGGAATTAGAAGGACTGTAAGGGAATATTGCTTCACTGGGGATTACACAGAGATCCTTCACAAAGCAGAGAGTAAAACCATAGAAACCCTTGCCCAGAATCACACTAGTGCTTCCCACAAGAGTGCAGAAAGCAATGGGAGGTGGACATTCCCACGCCCAGCTCCAATGGTACTGCATTCCAATACTGTAAGTAAACGATCGAATTTGGAAGATACGAGGGTGAGAAAAGAAACTCACGACAGAGGGAAGGTAGCCCACCACCATGCCAGGATTAGCAGTTCCGTAGCTGCACCTGGAAATATCCTGCAGCTTTACACAGAACTGAAAAAACACATCCAAAACCAGACCCATTATCCATAGTCTGGCCCATGATACTACTCAAACCTCTCCATTCCTCCTCCCTAATCTTCTTCTTCTCTGAGTGATTTCTCTACATGGTTTTCTTGGTGTGATTTTTCTCTATCCCACTGCCATTGCAAAAACAACCTGCCCAGATAAGGTTAATACAAAAGGGATATTCTACTTTTTGGGCTGCAAATAGCTCACTTGGGTATCCTCTACTGCCTTGCATTGGGCAAACATATCTTTGTTTAGTAGTGCTCCACCACTACCTCCTCCCCAGGTCAAACCATCCTTGCTGGCAGAAGTCTCCACTGATCTTTTTTTTTTTTTTTAAATATGTTTAGATCTGTATCTGTCTTTAATCTTGGCTTCCTTTTGATTAACTTAGCACACAGTTTTCAGAATTCTTCTATCAAGCTACTTAGGTACATAATAACTTGTTTTGTTTAAACCAGACCTCTCTGTGTGTTACCAAAGGTGGAAGAAGCATCTCCTGAAATTTTAGGATATACCTGGTTCTCTCTCCAAACCAGAATAGGTTATTAAATCACTGCTTTGATTAGATCATACCACTTCTGATGTACAAGAATATATGATGAAATAGGCAGTGTTCCATTGTGTCCTTTGGAGTTGTAACTCCAACTTAACTGTGAAAATGTGCTTGCAATTATCTGTGGAAGAATGAGACCTGGGAGGAGGGGAACACGAAAAGGGAGTCTGGGAACACAGAAAGAGAGAGAGAGAAAGAGAGAGAGGGAGAGGGAGAGACATTCCACAACAGATTTACAACACAAATGGCAGAAAATAAAATTAGCAGCTCCAGGGTAGGTACTGACTGCTGCCAGCATTTCTGGCCAGCCTCAGGGTATGTCTATACAGCAGCCAGTCACTCCCAGTATTCCTGAGACTGCAATATACTGGAACAGCTACATATTGCTGTGGGATTTAAAGTGGAGAGTGCTGGCACTAGGAGAATAAACTAGGGCAGGAACTCCCCAGCTACTCAGGAAGTCTTGGTGCAGCAACACAGTCATTGGTACCTGAGCTTGCTAAAGTAAAGCTTGCATGGGATTGCCTCTGGCTCTGCTCCTCCTTGGGATCCAAGTGACCTTGATTTCCCACCCCTCCAAATGCAGACATGCAAGTTCCAACACACTGGCATCTGCAGCGTGCTCAAAGCAGCCACACAGGGTTCACACAGGCACAGAGGGAACTGTGCCACAGCTCCCCACTACAAGGCAGAATCTACCCCCAGACTGCCAGCAGAGGCATGGGAGAGGTTTATCCAGGCACTGGCTGCATCCCTGAGCCATCCATAATTGGATACCACTCTACAGACCCACACGATGGGCACTGCTTTGCAAGGTGTCTAGTAAAACTTTAATTCACAGGAGTGAATCAGATGCCTGTGGGCACGTGTTAAGGTAAAGTCTTTAACCACATGCTGAAATCCTACCCTGTGAATGGGAGTTTGGCCTCATTGGCAGGATGGAGGGACTGGAGTTAAAATTGAAGTTGTCCAGATAACCCTGAAACTGAGACTCTGATGCTTCTACATGTTTGATTCTACAACTTAAGTAACGTTGGTTTTCATACCTTTTGGGAGATAAGAAGTAACGTGGGGACACAATGCTCCCTGGCAATGAATTGCTGTATTTCTGCAACAGCGACAAAGATAAATTTTCCACAGAAATTCAGGTTGGGCAGAACTGGCCTGATAAATGTGGGACTAACTCAGAGGAACACAGAGCAGAAAGCACAGCTCAGGTAGGAGCTTGTTTGAAAAACAAGGGTGATGTTTAAAGTCAGCCAGGACAGAAACAGCTGATATATCTATATATAGAGAGAGATATATACTGATACATCTATATAGATCTATATATACTCAGCTGCCTGTATCAGTAGAGCCCTGAGTTCAAGGATTAGACTATGGTGAGCTGCTCTAAAACATATAAAGAGGGTTGTTGGTCTTTTTTCTTTCAAAACAGCTTCTCAGCTCCCACATCCTGCACCTAAATGTTGTATTCCCAGATTAAAATGAGAGAATTTGTAGCAGAGGTTCCTCCACTTCTACAGGATCTCCAGAAGCCCCCCCACCATGGTTTGGCTGCCTGGCTCCATTGCTGACTGGAATCCCAGAACACAAACAGGTTTCTATCAGCACAGTGTGCACTCAGCATCACTACCTGTCTGCACAGCTCTGTGTCCCATTTACCGGCGTGGTCCTCAGCTCCCACATGAAAATTTTCATTTTTAAAATACATTATGACCAACCCTTTATAAATTGCAAGGCAAGGGAGAAGAAGGGGGACTGTTGATTTCCTGTTTGGTCCTCAGGAATTAAACTTGTACGGCTGCACCACACGGACCTGGCCTTGCCAGTGTCAGTTGTTACAGGGCATTATTCTGCACCTTTGGGATCTGCTCCTTCTCAGCCTGCAGTATTTCCACATTCTGAAACATTTGCATGAATTTCTCTGCTGGTGCAGCACTACACAGATTAGGGAGGCAAGTTTATTCACAGGTCTATCAGCATAAATATGAGGCCACAAAGGGAACATCCAGAGAGTGCTTTCCCCTTACCTGCAACACCAGGATTACTGAGACACACCACAAAGGCCATACTTAATCATGCAGCAAATAATTATGCACCCTAAAGTCATTTTAACTGAGCTCCAGCTATCGATACTTAACATCTAAAGCAAATATTCACACTGGAGAGAAACCTGCTGTTTCCAAACTCTTCCCTTGTCTGATTCCAAGCCCAGAGCTGTTTGGTTTGTGCATTAGGGGCTTTTTACCTTTGGACTCGTTTTTTGTCCTCATCTGTTTCAGCTTCAAGTTTGAGGCCATGTGGTTTCAGAGTGTTGGCAACAGACTGTTCCTTGCTTATTGTCAGTTGAATTTAATTCCCTTTCTCAAGGGCATCTGACACGTTGTGGCTTCCAGCCATCCCACCTCCGGCTGTTCCCTCCCCGTCCAGGCAGTGCCAGGTTCCGCCAGCTCATGAATGGGAATCTTCCCTCCTCACCCAAGCCTGCCCCCAGCCCACAACAGGAAAGCTGAGGCTGTTGAAAGAAACAGGAATGGCAACAAAGCTGTCATTGTTGTCCCGAAAAACCACTGGCTACAGCCCACCCAGCTCCGTTTAGGGGGTAACGGAGACAAGGATGAATCCCAGCTTTTGTTTAAAAAACTTTAAACCCCTTTTTTTTTTTTTTTTTTAGGAGAATGACTTGAAAATGGTAACAAAGGCACTGCTGTAGGCAAAGAAAGAACCAGGGGAGGGGGAAGTGGCACTATTTTTCTAGAAGTGGGTTGTTCAGGGTGGTCTTTGGGGTGTGAATGTCAGATCGACTTCCCACTGGTGCAGTTCGTGGAGGAGGAGGTGGGAAGCACCACTCAGGATCCCAGGTTACTGATGAACTTGCCCTGCTAGTCTGAGCAAAGAGGAGAGTAAGAAAGTGTTCAGTGTTCATATTACGTTTATAACATGAAGACCTCAGGCTTGTACTTTTTAAGACCTCAGTGCCCACTGTGATCTCTGGGTCTCCCCTTTTGTGTAGGTCAGAACACAGAACTCCAGCCAGCAAACCCTGGATAAACCCCAACTAACTGTGGCTACGTTCAAGCGTGTTTAAAAGACATCCACTATTGACCCTGCTGCATAAAGGAATAAGGCTTGCTGAGGGTCCTGTCTTGCATGGGAAGAAGTTCATGGTTTGCAGCCTTGCCACATATTCAGTGGGCTCTGAATACGTTTTTTTAACAGCAAGATTCTTCGCCTGCATCCTTTTGTAGGAAAAATTGTATCTAAGCACAAATGGATGCTCCCTCTGTGTCCGTGGACCAAAACTATCAACACAGATTGAAAGATTCAAATACAAGAGATAAAAGTCATATCACTCACTCCATCATCAAGCAACAACAACCCAACAGGTTAAACCTGAGGATGAACTTTCATAGGACCTACTTATTCCTAATGGACCTATTTAATGATGTCTCCATGTTTTCACAGTGCAGCTGCCTGCAATAGTGTGTTTTGCAGTCAGTCCAAATGACATTAATGGCAGATTAGGAATCTGACACATCAATTAGCAATCCATTCACTTTTTCCAAAGTCCACATCAGAAACTATCTGTGAATGCCAAACTGGGCTTGTGATCTCCACAGACATTTGTTAGTCTTAAGGAAAGAATAATAAATCTCAGCTTTTCTACACTCATAAGGAAATCAGACTTCAATAAAGCTCACAGCTATGGCTCTCCAAAATTTATATTTTTGCAAATATGGATGTAAGTTTTGATTGGAATTTTTTTTTTAAATTAAGAAACTCACACCTAGATTTCCTTGGTTTCCATTTTTAAAGCTCATGTCACCTTCTTTGTGTTCATCTCTGCAGTGGGTTTCCTTCCATTTCACTTAAAAACTGTAAGTTTGTAAGTAGAGTCTGGAAACAAATCTTCTATTTCCACAAGAGGTGCTAAAACAGGGTTGCTCAGAGCATCCTACTGCAGTTCAAAACCAGAAGGAAAAGGAGAGGCCTCACACCCTGAAAGGTCAGTGAAAGGAGTCCTGTTGATCTCTAGGCCAGAAAAGCACCAGTCAATTGACCAGTTTGAAATAAGTAATCAGGCCACTGGTAGGTGACAGTACAGAGGGATGATTTTAATGCTCAAGTTGGATGGTGAGGGATGGCATTTTTCCCTCTCTGATTTGGCACACTGGGAGTTGACTCTACGTGGTTATGGCAAGACCCTCCACACCCCTGCAGTGCTCAAATATCTTCCCAATCTCTCCCTTCCCAGAGTCTTTTCTCTCTCAGAGAAGTGGTTCACGAGGCAGCTCTGTTAGAAAATTCAGCCTCCTTTGCCATTTGTCCTCCCTCACCTGCCCTCTCCACTCGAACTCTCCATCTCTCCCCACTATGGGATCTAAGCCTCTCCTGGAGCAGAAGGTTCTCTGCACAATAGCCACTCACTGTCCAAATCCTCCAGGGTGCTGAGCACTCTGCCAACTCCTTTACACATCTCACATCACCTCCTGAAATCGTTTTCCAAGAGGGAGGCAAAGAAAGGAAGGACATTATGGGTCTCACCACCAAAACCACCCTTGGAAAAGCAAATGGAGTTTGCAATTTTGCGCACAGATGGAGCTGTATCTGAAAGCATTACATCCCCTACTTATGGTAGGGATTGTTTTGCACGGCATTATTAGAAGGAAGCTTGTCAGCTCTACTGAGAAACTTGGCAAACACCAGGGCACACCAGTCCCACTCTTCTACACAGCTGGATTTTCTGCAGCTCAAGTATTTTTCCCCTCTTGCTCTTGGCCCATCCAAAGATGAGTGCTGAATTTCCCTTAACATTACCCACAGGTTAATTTGTTATTAAGTTTAGGCTCAGTTTAATATCTTGGCATGCAATTTAAATAAAACCAAAACCAAATGTCCTTCATTTCTGCTGAAACCACCCTCGGTTTGGCTCAGCTGCCTTTGGTGTCACTGGAGGGTGAACAGGAGATTCATTTTCATCTTGTCATTTTTGGTAGTAACCTAAAAATCCTCCATGCAACTCTGAAATACATTGCCGTAAAGTAATTGTCATGGAATGAGATTGGCCAGGATCTGAACATGCTACATTGACTCTGACTTAGCTGTGAAATACTCCTTACTCCAGAAAAGGAAGATGCAACAGCCACATAAACTGTTGGAGGCCAGAATGGTGCAGACTAAACTTGGGCACAGTTCCTTACTACAGGAATGATGGTGGGATTTCCCACCTTCCATCCAGAGAAGCTGCAGGAAGGAGCACTCAGAAACCCCACAGGTACAGTCCTGACCCCTGTGTAACTTCGTTCCTGGTTAAATTCTGAACCTTACACAGCCTGACTGTGACACAGTTCAACCGGAGTGATGTCAGTGGAAAGGGGAAAAAGCTCCTCAGTGTTCTGAGTAAGTGCCTGTGACAGCGAGTCTGGAGAGCAGGGAATGTGAGAGCTGACCTTTGGTTAACTCATTATCTGCACCACGAGGATGCAGCTGACTCTTCCCCTCAATTTTCTTCTGTCCAGGGGATATTTACAGGCAGCTTTAAAGTCTCTAAAGTCACCTGCAGAGAGTACCCAGTAATCTCATTCTGCACATTTCTGTCTGACTTGGGGTTATCACGTTCTTTCCTGTTTTTTCCAGTGTGTTCAAAGGGTGTTACTTAGGTGTGATTGAGCTGATATATCAAGTTCTGATTTCTTTCTGCTGATCAAATAATAATGCCTAAGGGCATTTCCAAAATACTGATGTTTACCATTTCAGTCACAGCAGATTACTTCACATGCAGAGATGAAACCATTACCAAACTATTTAACTATTAAAGTCCTTGACACAGACACCTGAACTTCAGAGAAAATTCAGCAAGTTCAAAGATTTTGAAGTTGATGGTGGTTTTATGGACCTATTCCACGCAGTGAAGAAAAGCAGAATTTGTCTCTATTACCATCAATCATTTAAGAGAATGAGGCCTCTTTGTGCTACTCAGAATCAGAACAGAGAGTAGAAAACAAGGGAAGATCAACTGGAAAGATTTATGTGTGCTGAAATGAGGATTTATGTGAGCCTCCCAAAAATTAAGTTAGGTACCAAGGTGCCAGATTTATGAAATCATAACAAACATGCCACACTGGGAATTGCACTTGCCTGGCTTTGAACAAAAGTGGGCTACAGGGGCAGAAAGAAAGAAGGAAACAGAAGGACAAGTTCTTACTTGTGCCCAAGTTCATGTGCAATTGTAAAAGCCAGATTGAGACCATTGTCTTCAGCAAGAACGCACTTCCTCTTGGCACTGCAGACACCTCCCAGGTAAGCGATTCCTGTAACACAAATACAGAGAATGGCCCCATCAGGATCAGTGGCTCAACCAGAATGACAAAAAGTACAACCAGCAGGAAAAACATCAGGGCAGTTTGCACACAAAATCATCTGAGTAGTTTGTTCATCATCCTGTTGAAGAATCAGTCCAGAGTTTTGTCAGACAGGAAATAAGTAAAACACACCTCCACTGCTTTCCTTGGAAAATATATTTCACTGTCTCAAAAATATATTTCACTGACTCAGAAATTCATCTAAGCTTGTCTGCGAATGCCCTCCAATACAAGATGCAGTGAAGTATCCTGAATAAGCATTTAAGTGGAGTTCTCCCAAATTTCAGAATAAAGTCAGGGAAAGGGGATAAAACAATAAAGCAGAACCTCTGAAAAGATCTTACATTTCCCCATATTTTCATACTCGAAAGACAGCAAGAGTGTCAGAGCCAGAAAAGCTGGCAAACTGCTGACGGTGAGTCACAAAGCCAGTGGAGGTGGCAGAAGTCCTCTATGGCTTAGTGGAATTTAGGATTTGATCCCATGCACAGGATTCTCCAGGTCTGTTTGTGTGGGCACCACAAACGGTTTGAGGCTGAAGCCAAAGAGGAATTCAAAAGTTACGGCATGAAACCTCTGCTGTGGAAAACCAACAGTCCTCAGATGCCCTTCCTGCACCCAGACTATCCCCTCAGAAAGTGCCACTGGACTTGGAAATGCTGTGGTGGCATCACAGGCCACGCTCAGGACAATTTGCTGCTGGGATTTTGGAAAACAGAGCTGAGCCACTGGGAGTTGGGCACAAAGGTTAAAGGCAGGGTGTTTTGTTCATACACAGCTAAACAAGTGTGCTTAGCACTAAAAGCCTGAAAAGCCCCAGAACAGCTCAGTGCACATGCAGGACAAGATTCCCAGATGGCACAGAGCAACCTAAATGTCCATCCTGCCACTCCACACATCCCTCTGCCACACTGGAAGTAAGGGAAGTGTAAAGACCTTCCCCTAACGCCTCTCAGTTTTTTCACAGCTGATATATTTGCTTGTATTTGTATTTAACAGATAACAAGAAATGTATTTCCTCCCTGGAACACTGTTCCCATGGAGGGGTAGCTGGGATCTGGCTGCCTTTAATGAGCAGCCCACAACCACTGGAGACACGGTCTCTGCTTTTTTCCTTTCTCTTTTTTTTATTTTCTTCCTTCAGAGCTGACAAAGCTGCGTTTATCAGCGTGCAAATGTAAAACTTTAGACCTGGGAGAGGTCCAGCTCTGTTTTTATGAGTTTTGACAACAATAAGGATATGGATATTTGTTGCCAAGGGTGTTCTGGATGGAATGAAGGGATGGGCAACAGCCTTTTAGTTCAGCACCAGCAGCAGAGAGTGAAGGCAGAAATCAGACACTAACACTTGCTTACTTTAAAAGTGCTGACTGTGAAAGGCCAGATTCTTACCACATGCAAAACATGAAATAAAGATTTAATCTTTTAAATCAATGGCCACAGAAGGCTGGGTTTCAGCACTTTAATAAACTGACTTTTTTTTTTTACTCACAGAATAATCCTAAGGATGTCAAGGAATTGCTCAAGAAGTAACTGCCTTCTTTGAGAAAGATTTTTGAGGTTGCAACCTCAGTCCACACACCTGATGGCCTAAGGAGTGTGCCACTTTTTGGTTAATGGGAAGCAAAAATGCAGTATTGGAGCCACAGAAGCTAGAGATGAAAAGGAACCATTATGGTACTCAGCCAACCTTCTGCTTCTTTAGATTTGTGCCTCTGTGTATTTCTGAATTCTTAAATCCTCCTTTTACTGAATATCTTACTGAATATACTGATGTTTTGGTTCCCATTCAGCAGATTTAGGTCTACATTTGCCATCACTTGGAGATGGAAGGGGGCAATATTCCCATGTCTGTGGTGCAGCAAAACAGTTTAGAATTCTATCAAAGAGGTTAAATACCAGTTAAAATGTCACATACATTACCTCAAACAGAAATTCTTCTGAAGTCTTTGTTTAGTGGCTCTAATCCCCACTGAACCTGGCAATAACACTGCTCTGTGCTAAAAGCCTCATTATTTAAAGGTGGAAAACTTAATTAAGGACTTGTACATCCACCAGTGGTTGAAGAAGCAGTGACCGTGGCTCAGTTACAGACTCTTAGTCATCTATTTTTATTAGTTATTTTCAATGCTTAATGTGAATTCTGTGTGGCCATTTTATAACATTTGCAATGATCAAGTAAAAAAAATGTAGACATCTAAAATTAAGTTTATTATTACAGAAGTGGACTGGGCAGAGAAACTCATAATCCTGGAAGAGCAGAGAGCAGAAACCTTTGGAGCAGATGGAATGAAGTCAGTAAGAAGTTCAGCTCATGAACTGCTGAGTGCTTATTAATAGGAGTCATTCTGGAACAGCAAGCCAGTTATAACAAATCAGTACAATATTTTAGGTCTGAAAAAGTTTGCCTCAAAAACGTTTCTGAAATATCTATTTTCTATCAAATGATTTCCTAAAAGTATAATTTTGTTTTGGACCAATACATTTCACCATTAATTCTTTCATCAGAACATAAATAGCAAGTAAGTTACTGATCTGCAAACATAATCCAGTTTTTTAGCAGATACATCCAAACTATTAAGATAAATGCATCTTTTTTATAACCCAATGCAATGACCCATATAATTGATATGCAGAGAAAAATACGCCTTTAACCAACAGCAATAGTAGCACAGTGCCTTGGTAGCTGCATAATTATGATTTATTTTCTTCACTGCGATGAATGGAAACTGCTGTTTGCCTCTTAAAATTTCCAGATTTTTATCTGAGCCTTTCAAGTCTGCAAAACTGGAATAGAAACTTCATGAATTCAGACATGTTTGTGAAAATCCTGGCATGCTGTGGTTCTACCAGGCTGGGAATGATATACGAGGAAATTCTTTTTTTTTTTTTTTGGTAATTTTGCTTCTGGCTCTGTTGGGGAGACAGGTGTGTGAAAATGAAAAATAGGAAAGAAAGCTGAGCTGGGTTTTTTGTTTATTTTTTAAAAAATACTACACACTTCTCATGTGTTTCTGCAAACACACAAGACAGCGGGGAAGAAAGTCCTTATCTTTCAGATACACTGTCAGCAAATACCTCAAGTCTATTTTTAATATAAAAAAAAGGCCAACCAGGAGCATCAGTGGTAAAGGAAAGCCAAATACTATTTTTACTATTCCCGAGCACGAGGGTTTTTTCCTTTCCCTCCTGAGAAATTACATAATTACAGGCCATAACTTCTGTGCTTGGGCCTGAACAAGCAGAGCTCTCTGCACTTCCACAGCAAACCTTAGGACACAGGCAACTGTGTAAACTCACTTTTTATCCAAAAAGTTGTCATACATAAACAGTTTGCAGCTGTTGGCCTCTCTGCCAGCTAATGAGCCCTCCACCAGCAATATCTCTGAGGGGAATGATTCCATTTATCCCACCAGCTCAGCGAGGCATTAGGATATTACACACTTGCCACAGCGATAGCCAAAGCTGGGGGAACACAAGTTCTGCTGCATGGGCTCCCATTTTGTCCCATTTCAAACACCCCGGGGCTTCCTCCTGACGGCTGGGGAATATTCACTCAGCAAGTGGTTTGTCCAGGTACTCCAGCTTTCAACTCTCTAATGTCTTGTTTTCATTGCACTCCTAATACTTTAATCTCTTCTTTTGCCAACCACCTCTGGATACAGAACTTTTACTTGATTAAAACTTGGCTGGCTCTCCTCCTCTCAATGCATTTGCTGTTGGGAAGGGAGCCAGGCTCCAAGTCCTGAAGTCTGCTTGGCACAGACGGAGACTCCCTGCATATCCACATGCTCAGAGCAAACCTCCCCTTCCCCATCATTACTACTTTGGTGCTGAGCTGGATGTTTTTCTCATCCTGCCACGATTTTCAATTTGTGCAGCTCACACATTGCCATCAATTACATTCCTGTAGCCTCTCTTAACATCCTACACAAGGAGAACCAGGAAACCCTGAAGTGATTCATGCTCTCTGCCTTTCCATTCAATGGCAGTGATACGTTTGACAGAGATGCACTGCCTGTATTTACACACCAAGTCAGTCACCAAGGGAATCTTTCAGTGCTTATGATACTTAAAATGAAAAATACTTCTCCTTTCTATAAAGCCTACACAGAAAAGGGTCCAAAATTTAAAAAAAAAAAACCCAAGCTTTAAAGAAGTACCCATTAAACTGTCTCCAAGACAGGTAATCACACAACCCCTGTCCTACAGCTGAATAAACAGGGGCCTCAAGAGTCACTGGTATCCATGTGAAGAAGAACAGTATCCATGGAAGGACCTCTCCAGCATGTACAACACAGACAGGCTGAGGCTGTCCCACTGAGCCTCCAGTTCCACGTTTGGTTTACAGGGATCAACCACAGGGTGAGCTGTTCCTTCATTTTATGAGAACATCCTAATTCAAAGCTGGACATGCAATTTTAGTGGCACAGATTAATCTGGCTGGGTAATCATCTCGATGCCAATTCCTGTTAATCTTGCAGTTAGCAGCATGGTTTCCATTAGAGTTTAATATTCATGTATGGAAACTGTTTTCCTTAGCCATAATTTTCATTGTTACTGTATTTAATGAAAACCACGCTGGAAACAATACACTCATCATGAATCACAAGTACAGAAATTATAGTACAGCCACCCAATGCACGAGGGACAGCTACAGTCAGGTAGGAAAACAAGTTAATAATCACACCAAGTGCTGTACCCTGTGCAAGTCACAATATTTTGAACTCGGGTATTTATATAAAAAGTGTCTGATGCCACGGACCGTCTGAGGGAACGGGCTCCCAGGCACTGCAAGAAGTCAGCCCTATCCCTATTCCAAAAAGAATATAACCCACTCTCTGTCTCATTCTCTCCATGCAAAAACAAGTCCAAGGAAGAAATCAGCCCACTATTCACTTGACCTGTTTGAGTGGCAGAACATCCACTCCCTGCTCTGGGCTTAAATTCCCTCGATGGGAGACAGATGGTTGAATCATATCAAGGAAAACAAGGCTTTACAGGACTGGTCCAAATACAAACTTCTACACAAGACTGGGTAGGCACTCAGATAAAAAGGGAATAGTCAAAGAAAAATCCTCTAAAGGAGCTCGTAATCCTGCAGAATTTAAGTAAGAACACCATCCAGGCAGGTGTGTTGTGTAAAAGACTTCCTTACTTTAAGCTGGGGAAGCAAGTCCCAGCACTAATTTTTTTGAGCATTGGAAAGTCCACATCCTTTCTGCAGGCAGAAGATGATGTGGATTCCTGGCAATCCTAGGAAATTGCTTGCTAAGGGCATGTGAGGTTCACTCCCCTGACTTTGCAGCACACATTTGTTTTTATACAAGTTTTCAAACTGGTATCCCAGTCCCTTTATCTTCCTCCCTGCCTCACTGAGAAACGAGCAAGCACCACACCAACCTTACAAAAAGTGAACTGAGATACTCAAAAATGAACTAAAAAATTCAAATAACTGCCAAGATCCCACAAGAAGCCACCACTACTCCTGAGAACACCCATCAGACCCTGATGTTCTGTACGCAGGCAACTTGTTGCAAATGTGTCCATCATCACAGAATCATCTTTTCTCTTTGGAGAATCTACCTCATCCCAAATTTCAACAAGCTCCTTGCCTCCAAACCAGCATGACCTGCAGGGATGCAGCACTCTCCCAGAACTCAGTGTGCCCTGGGGTGGACACCTCCCCTCCAGGACTGACTGTAGCGCTCAATAAAATAACTTCTTCCTCATAACTCTGAAAACACTGTCACTCCCAGTTACACACAACTGCTGTCAGGATCCCAAAAGCCCAGCAAGAACAATAAACAGCTGAAACACAAAGTGTAGTTACTTTCTGAATCTCCTGATTTTCATTACACACACTCTGAAGGACGTACCAATAAAATCTCTCCCTGTTATTCACTGTACCAGCTGTGATGTCTCCGGAGCTGATAATGTAACACTCCTCAGAACACAAGGTCCTTACAGCCCAAATGAGTGAAATGCACAATAACTTTGGTAGGAGATACTTTTCTGACTACTAGGAATAATAAAAGATAACTTGGAACTGAACATTGCAATGGCACCCAAGGGTCTAGTGACTGACTCTGGATAAGGTTTCACAAGATCAGAGCTCTAATTGTGGGAGCCAGATTCAACACGTGCCTCGGACTTTGTAAAATGACTGTGATTGTGGCAGATCCACCTAAATTTCAGCCATGGCACCACTGCAGCTCCTCAATACCTTTCTGATAAAAGGGCCTTTGTGAGGCCAGACCTCTTCATATCTGTGAACCTGCAGAGGCAGCAGGACTGAATCATCAGAGCTTAAAGGGAGCACTTTTGCTATCTCCTTTTTCTCTGTTTAATTACCCTGCAGGACAGCAATTAATGGGACATGTGGAATCCCTTCCCCAGCATGGCCAACTCCCAGCTTTAGCTTTCAGTCTTTCTGTGGGGCTTTTATGTTTCTTGGGAACCCTCCTGTGGTTTTCCAGCTTTAACGGATGACTCGTTTATCTGCTCCTTTACCAACATGTCCACATAGAGACATTCTAATGCTACTTGCACTGGATTTACACTCTGCTAATTCTGATTTAGGCAGAGACCCTCACAGTGTACAAGGGATGCCCAGGCAGTTCAAAAACCCTAGAGATCAAGACTTCTCCTGACTTTGGGGGTAACTGTCCTCACCCACACCAGTAAAACGCTGTTTCAGATACCAAGTGCAGTGAGATAAGAAAGCTGACAGATATTCTAACACCTTTTTGGCCTGGAAGACCCTTTATCCAAGGCCTACAAAAGCATTATTCATAGTGCATTGTGCCAACAAAGAGCAGACAACCTTCAGAAACCCTCCGAAGTCTGGCATGGGCATCTTTGGAAACCAAATTCCTTTCCAGTGCCAGTCACGAGGATTTGTGATCACAAACAAAAATATTCACCAGAGGTGAATATTCAGTGAACACCAGAGGTATGGTGTTCAATGGATTTCAAAGAAAGCTGGGAACAAGCACACTGGTGAGCCTTATGGAGCAGATATCCATCAGGAATGACATGGGTACCACTGATCTTGCCTTGGAGCAAGGGAGTGCATTAAAAGACCACCTGAAATTCTTTTCTGTCCTGATTTTCTAAGCTTTTATGAAAAAGCACTGGGATCTGAGACAACAGCAGAGCAGGAGATAAAAAGAAATACCCTGTCTGTTGGACATCTGCTCTTTGTTCAGCGTGACAACCTCCGTGCCATTAACGTGGCTCCTCCCTTGCAGCAAACCAGCCCTTCCCCATGGCAGCACATTAATAAATCCTCCCCATCCCAGGCGACATGAGGAGTGGCTTAATTAACTGGAGAGGAGGAAGCAGGGTCTCATCTCCATGTTTACTCTACTTTGATATGCTAACAGCCACATTCCAGAGAGCTTCTCCCAAACACTCCCCAGCCACAGGAGCTGATCTCAGGCAAAAACACAGCTCCTTTCTGCAACCCTGTCTCTCTAGTTAAATGTGAAGTTTGGGATATTTAGTCCAGATCAGACCACCGTTCCTGGGTGTAGATTCCCAAAGCCTGGCAGCTAATGCACCATCTGTTTATAGACATCACTGCATGGTGCTGAAAGTCTCCATGCTCACACACATACATGGTATTACATGGGATTAATTACTCCAAGTAAGATATATTAGGACAGCTGTACTCCTGCCCAGAGGAAAGGCAGGAGGAGAGGTGGCCAGGTGGATGTGAGAGAGGGATTCCAGTTGGGGAATACTGGATGAGTTAACACACAGTGCTGGGAAGCATAGAGAAGCCTGAAATAATTCAAATTTAGTGAACAAGGTAGGAAGACAAATGGGAAGAGATCAGGGAATGAGGACAGACTGGGATACAAAAGTAGCAAATGGAGATAATATGGGTTTTCCAGAAGGCTTCAAGAAACGTGACTTTGATCTCATAAGCGGCAGGGAGTCACTTCTGAGGGAGGCAGGGGTCAAGGAGGGCAGGAGATAAGATCAGAAGGGAAGATGAGCTCTCTGAGAACTTGTGTGTACTTACTGCTGGAGAAAAATGGACCTAAAGCCCCAGGTCATGCCTCTGGAATCCCGGGTTCACTTGAGGAAAGGTAGGAGTTGGACCTCAGCAAGACCTGGTGAGGGCATGGAAATATTCAGGCAGGGAAGAGAGGGCAAAACCTGGCACTTGGCCTAAGGTAGGGACAGCTGTTGGAGCTGGGATAGAAACAAGGGAGGGAAATCAGGGGGATACAAGCTATCGAGAGAAAAAGAGACAGGCACAGGGGAACAAGGTTGTTCAGGGATATCTTGCAGCAGAAAGGAATCAGATCCAGCAGAAGTCAGCAGAGATCTGCTGCTTTTGAAAGACTGAAGGAACTGTGAACTCAAAGAAAACATCACCAACAACTGTGACACCAAACTGCAAAGCAGGATGTGGATTCTGGCCCTGGAGAGTCACCTCTCCTGGGGCTCCAGGGCATTTGGATTTGAGTATCTTCTGCTGGCCTCATCTGTTTCAGTGGATGTTCTGTGGTGGCACTGCAGAGATGAACCTGCTGGTCCTTTCTACAACCTGCTGCAGAATTAAGCAGGATTTCCCCATCTCACATGCATGGAAATACCAGCACAACAATATGCAAAGGACAGGCAACCTACCAAGGCAACAGGAGGATTCAGCACTGGATTCAGGATTTCTGGAGCCTTGTGAGCAACTCTCTTTCACTTAAAAGGTTGAAGCACAGAGATGGGATACAAATGAATCCTTATTTTTCCCCTGCTGGATGGCCTGACAAGAGGAGAGAGCTCCACCTGTTCCTGCTCTAAACAGCCTTCATGAATCACACCCTCCCCTTTCTCAGGGATTAAAAATCAGTATTTCAGTATTTTCATTGTGACCTGTCCTGTTGGGTGGAATAGGCCTGAACTCAAGAACTGCTTCAGGGTCCCCTAAAACGCATTTTTCAGGAAATAAATAAGTCACCAAAAGAAAAATGTAACAACAACTCTGCCATTGGAAAGGGAAGTCCTCAAGGGCTCCCATGCCCCATGCCCACTGCTCTTCCACGTGCCTATGGTAGTCTGCTAACATCTGCTCTCAGGATGGATTCCCATCTGCAGGTTCTCATCTTCCACGAACTGGAAAAACAACCCTGGCATTGCCTGTAATAGCTGCAGTTTTGCAAAATGTGTAAAGCTCTAAACTCAGCTTTGGGGCTATTTTCATCTTCCTTTTTTCAGGTGAGTTCTGGAGCTTCCACTTTTGAATTTGTCAGTTTGTCCCTGCGACTCATCTGAGCCATCTGCTTCAACACAGGGGCTGAATTCAGAGAGAAGGAAGCAAACTATCAAATCAGAGCTTTTAATGAGACTGCTAAACAAAGAACAACATGGAATTCACCAACAGGGATCCAGGAGCCTTCAAATCCCTTGGTATCTCCCTTCCAGAATGAAGGGACAAGATCAGACTTGCCAATAAATCAGAAAAAATATTTTGAGTCTCTGTACCAAAAAGCATCTGCTTTTAGAGTGAACAGTCAGGGTCCAGCATTCAGTTCCAGTTTTTCCTCCTTGCAATGGCAAACAGTAAGAAATTCACGAAGCTTTGCAAATAAATTAAAAGATTCTTTTAACAGTTTCAAGAGCTTTCCTGAGCCGTGCCTATCTCAGCCTGCCCTGGTGTTGGGTTCGTGGACAAGGATGAGTCCTGCAATGGTTAAACAACATTCAGGAATGTACAAGGAACAACATTTCCATCTCTGGAGAGCGTCAGCCCAGTCTGCTGAATGTTTTTGGGATGGCTGAACACCTGTGCTGCTGATGAATGGCATTCTTCCACAGCTCTCCATTAGATGCTTCCCATGTTCCTACAGAATGACTAAGCAATTGTTACTCTCAGGAAGTCAATGAACCAATACTTTTGAAACGCGTTAAGATTTGAAGTGTATTTTATTTTTAGGTGCTGTGTGCGTGTCAAGCTGCTCTCTTGGCAAAACCAGAGCGGCTCAGGCAACCTACAGAGAAGGCCAGAGACCAGGATGATTCACAGCAATCAAACTCTGAACAGATGCCCTTCCAAATTGCTTCTGTGATACTTCTCATTTGCAGCTCCTCCATCCTGACTCCCAGGGCTGTCTAAGCTCCTGGCTCCACTCTGGCCAGCTGCCAATTAGCACAGCACTGATAAACTTCTTTAGCAAAGCTTGGTTCGGCCCTTCTGCTCTAATTCTTTGCTGAGTGCTGGTTTAACCTCACAGCCTGACTTGACAAGACTGACAAACCTGGGGGCTGTGCCTGGTAATGCCAACAGGGGTGAGCTTCTCTGTTGAGTCAGAACTTGGGTTGAAAAGTTGCTCTCCAGTTCCTCCACACTGGCTGTCACCTCTGCTGCCAGCAGGGAGTGAAAACCATCCTTCCATGTCAGCAGGAAGAGGAGACTCAGGCAGTGCCATGGCTCTGCTTCTCTCCGCATACAGCACCACACTCAGCACATTTGTTCTGGCAGAGTGTGACAGCTCGGTGGGAGGGGAGGTGAGAATAAATAAACTTACTGCAAAATTAACGGCTTGGTTTCCTGCACATTGGCACTTCCACTTGGGGTTCCTGATGTAAATGTGGGTGATGCAATTTTTCCCTCAGTGGCAGCATCTGAGGGAGAGGGCTTTCTCCTCTATTCAGAAAACTTCCAAAAGCCCAGTGTTTCTGAGATCCGTATCTTCAAATCTGACTTAAGTTGGCCAAAACTATTAGGGAATGACTGTCATTAGGGTAGACACACAAGCACAAAGCACACGCATTACATCCACACACTCACCAAATCAGGTTAAACTATTTGGGTTGCTTTTAACCCAAAGGGCCCCCACTCTGGGTTCCCAAACAGAGCTGTCCATCCCAACTTCCACCCCCCAGAAAGGGAATGACCCACATGGTAGTTTATGCAGACATAAACACATCACAGCACCAGGCTGACTGAAGAGAAATAATGGCTAATTTCAGAGGTAAGTGGCTGGAGATATTTTTAATATGCCCTGAATCTACTTTTTTAAGTACCTCTTTCTCTAAATTACTACAAAATAAAATGTCACCCTTAAAGTAACACCAAGTAAAGAGAAATTTTCCCTACAAGAAAGACCAGCCTGAGCTTTTCTCACACTCAATAAAAAGAAATCTCTCATGTTCAAACTCAAGGTCCTGTGAAAGAAAACACAAATTTGGATGAATCCTGCCGAGCTCCTTGTGATGACTGACAGCAGCCAGAGGAGTCCCCGGTGCCTCACAGACACAAGTCAAGGCACAGTCCCAGTCCTGAGGCCTTTCCAGTCTGGATTCAGGAATGACAGCACGGGAGGCTCACGGGGACAGCACCCGCAGCAGCACTAAAGAAAACTGTCCCAGAATCCTGCAGAGCCAAGGGACATTTCCATGCACGTGTGATCCAGGTGAGACAGATAAAGGCATGGAAAGAAGTCTGGGGCAAATCAGAGAACATTAGGGAACAAGGAGTGAATCAGGAGGAAGAAACATGAAACTGAAACATAACTCAGTTATCAGACTCTCATGAGGCACCAGACATCTCTGAAAGAAAACTCTGAAGCTCAGAACTCCAGTAGTCCTAAGCAGTATTTCTGAGGATCCCAGGCTGAGGAAAGCACCCCCACTTCAGATGCTGCTTAAGACAGAGCAGGGAACAACGGTGCTCTCCTGAAGTCTGAGTCAACAGACACTTGTAAGAGTCATCACAGGGATTAGAAGGAGCAGCAACATTTCCCCAGACTGACCAGGTGTCAGGACTCGGAATTTAATCCGCACTTGCACCCAGCAGGATCAAGCTGGAGAGATCATTTTCTCTCTGACTGACAGACATGGCAAGAAAAGCAAACAACTGGAGCACAGAAGATAAGAAATGAGTGTACAGGGTTCTTAAACAGAGATAGAAAATCTAAATGCTAAGTAGAAATCTAACTTCAATCTTCTGCTTTTCTGTCGTTTCAGATTAGACTGATGGGCTCATCTTCAACAAACAAAAGCATCCACAAAGAGCTTCTTAACTCACTGGCCAGCCTTCTTATAAATAACTGCAGTGTTTACACTGTTTGTCTACTGCAGCACAAACATTGCTGTACATGCTGGAGCCTGATGGATGACATTATTAAAACTAACAAGCAGATCCTCAGCAGAACATTCCCGTGTACCCAGCAGTCTGGTCATGGCCAGGCAGAGCCTCAGTGCAAACAGCTCAGGCAAAATGGCCACACAAAACTGTCTGACACAACTGCACAAAACCAACAAACATCCCCAACCTGCTGACTGCTCATGACCACCAGCTACAGGAGAAATCCAAGGCTAATTCCGAGCTAAGCAAACACAGAAATCCTTGGCATTCGACAAATCATGCTGAAAGAGTACAGGGGAAAGAGACAGGATGGGTTGAGTCTGGGATTTTGTTAAATTATTATTTTAATAACTTATTTTGATTATTTTAATAACATTGTATGTCTATCAGTTGATCTGAAAGATAAAAAGACTTATCTAACTACTTCAGACAAAAACCTTGCAGATTATAGGATTTTGAACCTGAAATTTAAAAATCTGTACAGCAGAATCCCTATGTCCAAGTAACATCCCAAGGAATTGCAATTCTTTTCAAAGGACAGTTTATACACACACAAATATATTTACACAGATATATTTACAACCCTCAGCAGGAATTAGGCTAAAATTTCACCACCTACAGTCACTTTCCTACCTAAATTGGCAAGAACTCAATAAGGAAACCCCAGTATTTTCTGCAAGGAAGATCTGGTCAAATTCCCATGTGTAAAATTCAAAGTACTCTGCTGTGACAGTCGTTTTTTTTTCCAGGATGTGTCTGTGCATTCTTGGGTCAGCTCAGATTTTCATCACCTTTCCCACAGCACCTGCCATTAATATTTACAGCCATGAAGTGGGTTTGTGTTGGACCCCAGTTGGCTGGAGGACACACTCCCTGCTGCATTGCCAGGGACGATTTTCACTGTCTGGTAAACACAGGGAAGGTTTTCAGCAGTGCAAAGTGCTGTTACAAACCCAATTCCTCTTTGTGTTGCACAGTCCCAACTGAAAAGCTTGGAGCCTGTGCTGAGGCAGTGGAAGTGGGAGAATTGTTACGTAAATCCCAACAACATTCCAAGGATTTAAAGTGACTTTCCGTCTATTGAGTGCATTTGGTGTAGCAAAACCCTTCCAGGACCAGACACCCTGCAAACTGGGTGAGGTATTATACTAGGTCATGTTACCAGATGGTTAACCAAAGCTGGAAATAAAAAATTCTAATGAAAAAATATCAGTGCAGGTCAAACTCCCTCCTTGGGGATGGGGAGGGAGAGTTTTCTGCCCACCCCCCAGTGTGGTTTTCTTGGTTATCACCAGTAAAAATCTCATCTCCACGTTATTTAAAACTTGCTCTCAAAATTGCATTTAGTCTTGGCAGCTGCACGACAAAAGAAATGTAAAAGTACAGTAGGCAACTGTCCTTCATTTCCTTCCCTTACTCTTACATATCCTGTGTGCAACTGGAATGCTCCTATTTGATTATCCAGTGGAGCAAAGGCTACGATGAATGCAATCATGCCTTATTACCCTAGATGTCTGCAGCCTATTGCACAGCTATGGACAGATGTTTTTACACAGCTTGGGTTTTTAGCTACAGGGTCTATAAAACAATAGGAACTATCTGAAATGTTTTCAAGCCAGCAAAGGATAAAGGCACTGTAAAGCAGTCAGCTGGATAAAAGCCATCTATGTCTGACAGGAGGAGAAGAAAAAACTCGGAGGTTTCTCAATTATAAGCACGTCAGCTTTGTGGAAGTGCTGCAGTGAGCAGCAAACCGACCAGGCTGGAATGTGAGAAAACAGGGAAAAACAGGGACCCAGGCAGTAGAAAGGAGAAACACAGACCTCTGGCCTGTTGAAGGGTTCAATCATTATTTTACTGACCTGAAGAACTGGCTGGTGCCCAAGGAAGTGGAGCTGCCACTGGGAAGGACTGGGAAGAGGTAGCCTTGCCCCTGGCTGAGGGGCTTGGACTGACACAAGGCTGGGCTCTGCTCTGTCCCTTGGTATGTCTGTTCCCATCTCCAGGCTTCATTTCCTCACCACTACAATGGGGATCACCCTTCTGATCTCTTTGGTAAAGAGCTTTGAATTTTACTGAGGGAAAGCCCTATTTACAAATTCATTTCCTTCTCCTCTCAATAAATTCCTTTTTACAAATGAAATAAAAGGCAAAACCCCCTCAATGTACTGTTTAATGGCACAGGTCTGTCAGGGAGGCACTGTGAATTAATGGGGAAGGCCCTGGGTTGGAAGGCAGGATGTGCAAAATCATTCCATGCTCTTGGATAAGAACCAGTGAGAAATGGTTTTATGAGTCCCACGTTTCCCCTGTCCACTGTATCATAGCAGAAAATCCTGCTTTCAGCTGCACAGATCCTTGGATTGGCATTTCCAGCCCAGATGGGTTATTTATAGTGTACTGACAGCAGGTTTGACACTGTGGAAAACAAACACTATTTCTCTTTCCACAGCCTTTTATTATGAAAAGGAAAGGAAGAAGCAGGATGAGCTATGAGGGCAGAATTGACCATTTTCTTTAATTTACGATCATTGTTGTGAGAATCCCCCACAGAAACAAACCCTCAGCAAGGGGAAGTGATGGAGCTGGGGTGTGAAGCAGTGCAGAAAGCAGTAAAATCTCCACTTCCATGCACAAGGCAAGAGACAAGAGCAGAAATACTGTAAACCCCAAAAGACAGAACTGCTCTGTCCACAGACCAAATATAATGAGCTTGTTCTGCTCACGTCTGCCTCAAAGGCTGCTCAGCCTCACACACACAGTAGCCAGGAGCAGTTCCAGAGCTTTTCCTGACAGTTGTTTGGCAGTGTGGGCTTAGCTGGACATCAATTAGGCTCCTGCCTTCAGCCTGTCTGTTTGCAAACACAATGACCACTTTCTGAGATCAACAGCAGAGATTTCTTTAAATCATCATTAAATGCTACTTAGCCATAAGCAAAGCCTGGGGGCTCAGGCAGTGTCCCAAAAATCATCTCTAATTTAAAAGATAATTGAGGCAGAGAACTGTCTGGGAGATAAAACTGCAATTCAGAAGTTCTAGCACAGTATATTCAAGTGAATCAAACCCCTCAGAACCACCTATCACAGAGAAAAAAAGGACATATTAAAATCTCATGCTTCTGGTTGTTTTTCACTCCATGCTAACATGAAAAGGTACTGAACTGCTTCTGAGGGAAAGTATACCATAAATTCATTGGGAACTGTTAGCTAAAACAGTCACAATGAGCCCTTTTTGACTGCATGTCAAAGCCCCAGACTTAGGAAGGAGGGTGAGGAATAAAAAGATGGGGAAAGGGAACATCTTATGCAGGTATCTGCCCTTTAAGCTACGAGACAGAAATTCCCAGGTGCTTTGTGTACATGTCTATATAATTTCACACAAGACAGAAATGGCCCTGGAGTGGAATGCGGGACATGTTTGCACCTGCACCAGTCAAACTGCACTATGATTTAGCACATAAAGTGATTTATGACATGGAGTTGAAATGAAAGAATGAAGTCAGGGTATCAGGATAAATATCAGCAAAGCCATGGCATATGTCTTCCCTCATGACTTACTCCTTTTCATAAAGGAGCTTAGTCACCCACCAGTTTGACATTAGGCCTGGATGCCTGATGGTAAAGTGCCACAGCACAGTTCTGGTAGCCAGGGAGTTTTCTGAAGAAAGCCAAGCTGGACAGGGCTTTGAGCAACCTGGGATAGTGGAAGGTGTCCCTGCCCATGTAAGGGGGGTGGAATGAGATGATCTTTAAGGTCTCTTCCAACCCCAGCCAGTCTTTGGTTTTATGATGATTTTATGAAGATTTATTTCATTCAAACAACAATCAGCACCCATCCTGCACAACACCAAGATCTGATGGCCTGAAGGATGTTTACTCAGTAATATGGTGCCTGGTGAAGGAATATAGGTCCTTTCCACAGCATTCTACACAGGTGTTCTCTTACACTCATCAAAACCCATTCCCATGAACCATTAATAAAACCATGGGAAAAGGTAAAGCTTTCAAGCTCAGAGAAGCTTAAACATCCTGCACCAACTTTGACCCACAAAAAGGAAGAAGAAAAGCTCTGTCGTGAAGTCTGACTGGAGGGTTTGAGTGAACAACAAGGAAAGATTTAGGATCAGCAAAGACACATTAACAAACAAAAGCAGAGTGGTAAGTGATGAGAAAACTTTGGACATGCTGCCTTACAGCTGCCAATGACTATGTACATATTTCAGCTTAGACAATTCTGATCATTCATTACCAATAGCAGTTTGATGTGGAAGAAATGAAAGGCCAGGTACAGAGCAGGAAGTGTGTTATTCCTCCCCACTGACAGTGTTTAGTTCCAGCTCCCTGAGAACCAGCTTCAAACACATCACCACTGTTTTATCTTCTGGGGTGGTGCTTACTAGGAAGACACACAGGCAGATAAATAATGGGAAAATAAAAGTGCTTGAAACACATTTTGGGGCTGCAAAAGGAGAATGATGTATGCAGGAGAACTAATAAGGAACTGCTAGAGGTTTATGAAGACTGAAGTGGAATAAATGTAGGGAAATTACGTGACCTTGGATGGGCAAGTCGGGCAGTGACGGGAGACAGACCACCCAGGTTCCTCTGGGAAGAACAGCATCGTGGTATCCACGTCCAGCTGAGCAAAGAGGAGATGAAGGAACAAAACTGAGCAAGAGCTTCTAAGAGCTCTGAACTAACCCCAGAGAGAAACAGACCCTTGGGAAAAAGAAAAAAGAAGATGAGCACAACTGAGGGTCTGTAAGACCTCAGAGCCAGGGACTGGAAACACGCAGAGAGGGAACAATGACAAACACACAGAAGACCTATCACTAACCCTCCCTTCACTAAGCGCTTCCATTTATTTTAAATATGCAAGATAATTCTTTCCCCCAAAACATGAAATACAGACAAAAAGAAGAAAAAAAAGTTGACCTAGCTGGAAATTGAGCTGATAGCACTCATAGACTGATAAATTTCCAGCAGAGAACAGATGGATCGATCACCTATTTTCTACAAAAACTCCTTGCAAAGGGACAATATGACCTCCCAAATAAGGACAGTATCTCATGTTTGGCTACTGTGTCTTTTCCAGAATGACAGACATTTTTCATCTGAGGAGGCCAAGTGCCCTTAGTATATGGAATGAAAAAAGAGAAACCTAAACAAGACTACTGAGCTGCAAAACAAACCCAAAGGCAAATGAAAGTCAAATGCTCTACCTTCCATAACAATAAAACCCCCAAAATAAGTCTCTATAAAATGGTATCAGGAGGGTTGCATGTCTCAGACAACACCTAAGAACAGGACCAGGGTCCTGACCCCCCTGAAATCACTAACAAAATTCTCCCCGAGTCTGGTGGAAGCAGGGTTTTCCTCTGGTCTTTAGCGCACCTGGGAGGCAGCCTGGCTGAAGCCAAGTCCCCAGAACAAGAAGGAAAAGCACACACAGGACACTGGAGTGAGGAAGAGCAAGGGTTACTGCAGCAGGAATTCCCGATTAATTGAGGGACTGTGCTCATCCCAGTGCTTCTCCTGAGATTTATGCAATCTCATATTACACTCACTTGGCACACAGGTTTTTAGTGGGAATCAGGCAGAGGAGGGATTGCTAGCTGGTGAAAAGGAATTGGAAGGCTTCTGTGGGCAGGGTGGAGCCTTGGGAGATGGTAGGGATGAATATGCTCAATAGCACAGCTCTGCACTGTCTGCGCTGTGCAGCCCAGCATTTATTCCCTAGCAACCCTAAGGCAAGGGAAAAACTATTCCACTGCACTGTACCACAGCTCCTTTCGGCTTCCCAAATCCAGCAGCCTGATTCCACTGCCCCACAGAGCCACAAGGGACAGGAATTTGCAGTGCTGCAAGGTTCCTTTCCTTCCCCAACCCCAAATCCACTTGGCAGCATTTCCTTAAGGGACATTTTAACCTCCAGTATGTTCATTTTAATGTATTAAAGTGTGTTTGGGTTTGGGCTGAAGGACAGTCCCAGCAAGGCTTTTGCTAAAGCCAGGCACTGCTGCTCTAATGAATTGTTTTAAGCAGCAGGTATTTCTATTTATTCTGGCATCAAATAAAAACCCGCCCTGGAATATACAGAAACATTCAACACCAACCACTATGGAAAATGTTTTTAATGTGAGAATTCCTTTTCTTTTCCACTCACAGCAAAGCAGCTAGGCTTCTTCCTTTCCTTGAGGATGAATTCTCTGTTGTGACACAGTTAGGGGACTGGAATCAATGTGACATGGGGAGGAAGATGTAAATGCTCAGGATGCAGTACAGGCAGGACCACCAGAACTGCCCCTTGCTGTGGACAGGCCACTCAACTGCAGAGGCAAAAGGCCAAGGAAAAGGTAAAAATGTGCAGTCCTTTATTCAGGTGGTTTACATGGAATAAAAAAAACCTACCTGGAGACCCAGACCTTCGCTTGCCAAACCTGGGCACATTTTGGAGCACTTTACTATGATAAACAGCCAGGAGATGGGAATGTTTTTCACAAAACACTGAGTCACTTGTGGAAAGAGTCTGGAAAACTACATTTCTCAATCACCTCCACTCTCTGCTTGGTTGTCTCCAGGCAGCTACTCCTTCAGCTCAGCCTGCCCCTCTGCAGTGCACACACATACTCTGCTTTCTTTTCCCCAACATCAAGCCACAGAAAAGCACATGTGACTGCAGCAGAGGTAAAGTCATTTTTAAGCAGGGCAATTTAAGGATATTTAAGACACGTTCTCGTTTTCCATTTCCCAATTCCACACTGCCCCCACTTTTATTATTAGCTGAATACAGGGAAGCTTCAGCTTGGATCTGGGGTAACATGTACACCGAGGAACGAGGGCCAAGCTCTGCCTTGAAATATGCAGGATCATTCCTAACTAACCGTAAAGCTGCTTATTTGGCACCAGCAGTGGAAACACTGAAGGAAAGGGGCATTCTCAATCTGCTTATGTCACAGAAAGGTTGGATCCTGACACTGTGCAAGGCTCCAAACTGCAGCCTGATATTAATAAGTGAGACATTAAACTTGCAGTTTGGCTGCTCAGAGGCAGCTCCACTGGAACAAAGATTCTCCTGCAGGAAACGGAGGCTCTGGTTGGAGTCACAGCACGAGGGATGAGCCTGGAGCAGCCTCTGGAATTCTGAGTGCTGTCTGACAAGGCTGTGTCACACAAAGCAAACCTTTCTGCTCAGATTCTCAGAGGTCCTGCAGCGGAGGCTGTTGGACCACCTCCTTTGGAATTCATCCCTTCTCCAGGCTGACTTACCCACCCAGGTGGGGCTGTGAGCATTAACAAACTATTTCTTACACAAATGTGGCTCTGTATCACCCCACAAAGACATACCTACATATTTTCCCCCATTTTTGAGCTTGTTTCAGCCATTATGTAACCCTTCCACACTACCCTGGCAGCTGGGCCAAGAAAATTTGAACCAAGTCCCCAAAGCAACTGGTTTCAGTGAGGGGCCCCTGCCAGAATACAAACACAAACCTCCTGCCGCTGTTTTCTCTCTGTGTCTGCATGGCAGGCAAAGATTCCAGACAGGTTTTCCAATATGGATCTTTTAGAGCACAAATGAACACCTCTTATGAGCCATTTAAACTTCATGATCCCACCTCCCAACAACAGCTGGGCCTCGGTGCTTCCACCAGGGAAAAGTTCTGCTTCCGGATTTCTCACAAGGTAAAGAAAATCAAGGCATGGTCATTAAAAAAAACCCCACGTTACCTAGAGCACTCTGAGCCCTCTTATTTCAATATACATAATTTAAGAGATTCCTTACAGTCTCCTGAACATCACTAAGCAATATCTGATTCTGGACCTGTGCTGCATCACACACCCAAGAACACCACACTGCTTTACTAGAGACCTCCCTAAGCCATGCAATCTCCTGTAGCTTTGCACTCCAAAATCCCCATTTCATAGAGGTAGACAGAAGCTTTCAGAACGTCAGTGACTTGCCAAATGTCACACAGTGAGTCAGTGCCAGAGCTGGGAATAGAAATCAGGAGTCTAGAGCTCAGATTCTCTGCCTTATATAGAGCAGCAGCCTCAGTCTCATAGTTTAGGAGAGTTCCTGCTCACCAGAAAGATGTTTCTTCCTTTAGAGGACAGCAGTATTGCCACTGCAAGGGCCAACTTCACCCAGGAGCAGGTATAAAAACACACAGGCATCTGCTGAGACCATGTTCCTCATCTACAAAAGTGAAGTATAAGGCAAAAATGAAAGCAAGTTGCTGCTGCAGAGAACTCTGGGGAGTGCTGGAAGCTCAGCATCACCATCAAGACCAAACACAATGTCACTCACTGGAGCAGTTTTCTTGCTTTCACAGGCAGTGCTGCTGATTTCGAGAGGACTGTCTGGGAGCTCGAGTGAGGAATGGGAATCTGAGAACAGTAGGGATGGCAGAAACCCAAAGATAAATCTTCCTAAGCCATGTGGAGTATTGATGGGCACCTTCCTGCCTCAATTGTTGCACTCATTTTAAGCCCAAGTAAATGTCCCACTACACTGGTGCTTAGATAACCCAGGCACATACACAGGGCATAAAATAGTGACTATTAAGAACTTATTTCTCTACAACCAACACCTGTTTTTCCCTATGCTGACTAAGGAGGAGAGTTGGAGAATCTTTCACAGGGTTAAAATTTAGTACTGCCAACACGACGCACTTTCTCAACCAGGTGCATGTCACAAAAGTACATTCATTGAGTTAGTCTTCCTCTACTAGGATAAAATGTGAATGGCACAACAAGGCCAAATGGGGCACAGAAAACGCGTAAGTGAAGATACAAGCGCTTTTGCTGACACATAATCAAACTGTCAGGGGGGAAGGAAAGAAAAGTAGCATTGAAGAGAGCTAAGAGGCTAGACTGCTTTTGTCCCAGGAACATCCACCTTCTAAATATCTTGGAAAACTACCCTGCAAAGAGCAACAAATGAGTTTAATCTTTATTTCTGTGGTCATTCACTTTCTTGACTGCAGCCACAGCCTGCAGCAAATCACTGCACAAGAAATAACTTGAGTATTGTAAGAACAGAAAAGAAGTCATAAAAATATTTCCTTAGTCATGCTGTCTCTGGTAATATAATTCCCCGAATAGAGACCTTCAACAATACTGTCTTGGAAAATGGAAAGAGCTCTGACTTTAGTCAGCATGTGTCTTCCATCAGCTTCTCTCTTTTCTGGTTTTTTTGACTTCTTCATGGTATGTCACCACAGCCGTCTCCAGGTGCAGGTACACAGCACAAAAACCTTCCTCAGTGGAAGCCTGTTTTCCACTGGACACAGAATGAATGCACTGTGAGGGATTCTGCCTGGAAAGAAAACTTGGGATATGGACGCCTGTCCTTGCTCATGTGTGTGTTTATTCCAGCTCTGTGTTTTCTCCTTTCACCTGATCAGTCCCCACACCACAGAGAGGGAGGACCTGCATTCCAACAGGAGCCTCCACAGGCTGTTTCAGAGCTCCCGCTGAAGGTACTTTCCCAATGCTCTTCATCACCCACTGGCAGCAGAGCAACTCCTGGGTTTGCAAGTGTCTCCCTGAAAATCAGGATCCATCTCCAGTTTATAGAGAATTGTGGGATAAGGGGCCATTTGACTTGGAGGCAATTCTAAAAAAATGAATCATGTGATCACCATAAAGATGATGTTGAGCTGTGCCTCCAAACACTGCTGCTACTGTGGGGATTAAAAAATACACCAGGAGAACAGATACAGTGAAGGTTCTGCTACCTGTGTGAAATAAATAAACCAAGTATTTAACGTGTGAGATGTAAGGACACTGTGTATGCAGGGTTTGGATATGATTAAAGGCAGTTAGGAAGTAGGAGGAGCAGGAGGTAGAAAAGAAGACTGAACTTGGCTTTCCCACAGTGAGGGATTCTTCTCCAGAATCAGAGTGCCAGCTTGATCTGGGAGTGTCACACAGGTTCTCACAATGGGAAATACATTCTTCAGTTAGCAAATTCTTGGTTTAGGTGAGAGAGGACCGAAAGGAACATCACACAGACACACCAGAAGGCAGTTACTTCTACATCCACTCCAAAGAACGAGAAATACTTAAGATTAATTCCTGAACTCTGAGACCTCCAGGGTTTAGAAGGGGTTAAAATTTAATGGCTTATTCATAGTTCATAGCCTGCTCAGCTAACCCATATTTGTATCACAGAGGTACACAGATTGCAAAACCAACATTACAGCAAACCAAAGAATGAAAGATTTCCCAGAAAGCTCCTCTTAGCATAGAGTTGGCTCTCAAAATACCCTCCCCTGCTCCTTTGACTTACCCACAGTGTCACAAGGCTCGTCTTTGTGTACGCAGAAGTCTGTCCTAGAAAGAAAAACAAGAACAGAAGTGAAACGGATCCTGTGCCTCCAGACTCCAGGCTGGGAAAAAGCACTGGGGCATGACTCAGTGATCAGGGGTGTTGAGGGTTGGGGATTTTTTTCAAGCTGCTGCGCAGTCTACACGATGGCAACACTGATAGCAGCTCTGATCGCTACTGGGAGGTTATTACAAGCAATTATGTGAATCAGCTGCATACAACACAGTCAAATTCAACAGACTTAAGATTTAGCACCTAAAAGAGCCCTGCCTCACTTTGTGATAGCAGACTGCTTCAGCAACTGGATTAAAACTGAAGCTCTTCTTTTTCACAAGAGAACTGGAACAAAAAGGAGCAGACACTCTGTGATGCAGCAGCACTGTCAGAAGTGGGAGTAGGGGATGTGTGGGGCACTGCCTGAAGGCACAGAACTAAAAATGTACACCCAAAAATTCTCAGTTAATCACGTTTTTTTCTTCTTCCACCACTAGAATAGAAAAGGACAAGAAAGAAGCAGGACTAAACAGAGGATGACAGATGTTGACATGGAAGAAGAAATTGAACTTCAGGATTTGCCAGGTAGCAGGTAAATTGGCTTCAGCTAAATCAGTCAGATTTGCCATTTTATGATTTGAACCCAACACAGAAAGGTTCAAGAGGCTTCATTTGGTCTCTGCTGCTCCCCCACATCTCATCAAGGCATAAGAAGATACTACACACAGCACATGCACCCACAAAACAACAAGGAGTCCATGGAGCCATATTAAACAGAAACAGAATAAAAAGCCTTGAAGCTCCCCATCAAAGGACACTTCATGTGATAAGACTTTGTAAATGAGATTCCTCATGACAGAAAAACAACTGTGGGGGGAAAAAAGGTATTTTATTACTAAATTAATGGTTCAAATACACTTCAGTAAGCACTTAGACAAAATCTTTCAGGAGCTCTCTTCACCAGCCCTGCTGTGCAGTGCAATCCACTATGAAGAGGAGCTGGAGAGAAACATCACGTGTGCTAAAACATTTCAGAAGTTCCTTAACCCAAGGGGAGCTGAGGAACCATAATCTCTGTCATTACGGCTTTCCTCACCCTGTGGGGAGGCTGGTGAAAGAATCCTATTAGTACATTTGGAGCGCACCTTCTGAAATGCCTGAGTCCCTGTAGGATTCAGAGTTTAAGGGTCTGGCGGTAGGAAGATCAAAAATACTTAGAGAAAGATAAATACTTGGAAAAAGAAAATACTTAATATAAAAATAGGTAAATATTAAAAGTACTGCTTCCTTGAAGAAAAATATGTAACTAGGATTCATAGGAAAAGGGACTTAAGGCCTTGGACTGCAGCTGATAACCCAAACCCTTCATACCAAACTCCTTTGAAAGTCACAAATCAAGTTGTCAAAGGCTTGAAAGGAGAGAAACAAACAGCCATTACCAGCTCTTGTTAAGCAGACATTGAAAACTAACCACGCTTGAGTGCAGAAAAACCATAACATGCATCAAAGGGTTAAAAAAAAATCAGATAGGGACAAAACAAAATCGGAAGCTACGACCACACACCGGCCACAGCCTTCATCTTTCCCCACAGCCTGTGTCTCGACACCTTGGCATTCCAGCCTTTCCAAGGAAGACTAACAACAGTCTCCTGACGGAGCTGGCACCAGGCTCCTGTTTGAGTTCCCAGAGCCAACTTGACAGAGGTTTATTTAAGGACTTATTATGTTATATAAACTGGTAAATCAAACAGATGCTTTTCTTGTGACAACAGATAGCTGAACTATTAGTCGATGGCAGGAGGCCACTGCTAGAAAAGCCTCTCTCTTCAGGGGTCATCCAGCCCTGCAAATAACACAGAGCAGTTCTGCTCCTCACAGGCTGTTCGACACCGAAAGGTGTATGGCACTTCCAGGCAGCTCCATGGAGGAATTGCCACTGCGCCATAAAGTGAGGGGTCTGTAAAGGATCCAGCACAACTTGCAGACTCTCCTACAGAGACAGAACAACCCTAGATCTGTGATGCTGTTTGGTCAGGGGAGGGCTTGAAACACGTCAGCAGATCTGAACAGCTGCCCAATTCACTGCATGGGGCACTCCGACTATGAAACCCCCTCAGCCCATCCTTAAAACTCCATAAATACAACTCCAAGGGACTCCATCCTCGTACTCAATGACCTCGTACCAAAATGCCAGGCTTCAAATCATCCAGACCTATTGTAAATGTCTTATCCCAAAAAACCCTGTGGCCAATCAGAAAAGCACATCCAAACCTTTAGTCACAAACGAGCCTGGAAGGTTCTCTGTCTTCTTCCAAAGGCAAGGAACCATTCCATCACAAAACCTATCCCTGCAGCTCCTACAGTCCTTCCCTGGCAATCAAGAAGGGAGACACAGCCTGGGAAGTTGTTAAGGAAGACCTGTTTCACCTGGGGATCAGTCACAGCAGTGATTTTTCATCCTGCCACCTGAAGCTTATCTGCTGTTAAAAGGGTTTCAATCACAGGTGTCTCCCTGGCACGTTCTTGAGCTCAACTGCATCTGTATTTTTGAAGTAGAGTTTGACATGGCTGATACTACAATGATATTCTAAGATATAAAGGAGATATTTTAATATTCATTGCATGTGCAAAGGTCTCTTATCACAGAGACGCAGTTTTGTCAGCAGAACCTTTTACAGAGCTATGTTGGAATAAATCTCTGACTCCAGGAGCTGCAGTTCAAATTCAACATCTTGACCTTATCATGCTAAGTCCTGGATAATTCTCTTTACCTCCATCCACCTGGATCAAGCAGGACACGTGTTCTCATCTTCCAGGGGCCTGTGAAAGTCTCAGTCATTATCAAGTGTGGAACCGAGCAGAGGGTTTCCATTAGCAAACTACAACAATTCTTCTCAAAAACTGACAAGAAGTCGGTTGTTTTGTTCAATAAAAACAGCCAGAAGAGCTCAGAACTCCTCCTACAGTCACTCTTCCATCTGGCTCCCACTAACTGGAAAAAAATACCTAAGTGTGCTCAGCTAAACTCTGCAATTCAAGTCCTTCCTGTAAGAAAGGAGGACAGTAGTTGAACTGTGCAACAGGAATAAGAAGTATTCTGTTAAATGGCCATTCCCAGCATCCTTCAAATGACATCTTTTGACCACTTTAACCCTGCAGGGTCATAAAACTGAAGGACAGAGGAAACTGGTACAGTCAAAAACCTGCCAAAGTAAACTTTCCACATCCATGTGTACATTCAGGAGCACTGCGTGCCCAGTTTCCTCCATGCACAGTGAATTGCTCCATTTGCCCATTTAATGGAGAAATGTGAAAGGGAGGAGCAGGCTGCAAATGGAATAAATACACCACCATGACAGGAAAAAAACCCAAGTCTTTGCTTAATGACAGCTCTGAACCCTGTTCCTGTCAGTGCTGTGACATTCTTTGCTCTGCTACCACATGACCTGTGGTCTAACGGGTGACCCAAACACCTCCAGCCAGGAGCTGGGACAACAGTAGTGAGTCTGAAGATTCCCCAGGGAAAGCAAAACACAGAGGATCAGGAGGGGGAATGTGTTTCAGATGAGACATGCTTCTAAGATCACTAAGATACAGACTCTGCAGACAGAAGTTATTCTGGTCAGCTGCTTGTTAAAATATGAAGTCCATCATCCATAGATGCCAGAGATCTGAGTTTCTGCAGGTTCAGAAACAGAATTTGAACAAGAAATTATTATAGAGACCACAGCACCATACTCAGACCTTCAGGGCTGTGACGGATTATGCCCACTGTCTCATTTATTGAGCTGAACAATCTTATTTCATAGACACAATGTGACTCTTACCCAGAACTCAGGTGGATACCATGAAAATCCCACAGGAAGTGTATTTGTCACCTAAATAATCTACTTTTGCATACAAAGGAGGACATGGGGGACCATCAGTTAGAGGTGGAGTTTCAAAAGGCAAGCATGCCTTGAGGTTTCAAATGAACCCAGCCAAAGTGGAACCAGAGGGATTTCTTCAGAGCTTGACCCCAAAGAATGTGTTTCTAGTCCTAAAGCAGCTGCAGCTGCTGAAAATTCAGCTTCTGCTTTTTCTGGCGCAATTGCTTGTGCTGGACATGCTGCTGCTCCCATCTCCTCTACCACTGGTCCATCTGCACAGTCTGGGGAGGGTCCAGGGACACACACACACACACACTTCCAAAGCCAAGAGGAGAAAAAGTCATTTCCCTGACACAGGAGTCAGGTGCTGGGCCAGAACTCTTCCAAACAATGCAGCATCCTCTGTGCAGCAGAGGCAGGATGGGTTAAGGATGACAAGACACAGCAAGAAGGAAGGAAAGCCTACAACTCCACACTGCTGGCCTATCCAACAGGAAAAATGCTCCTCTTGTGCGCAGAAATGCGCTCTCTGGCCTGACCTTTCTCACCAAAGCTGAATCTAGTCTTTAACCCAACCAAACCTGTACTTCTCCAGCCATTCTGACTGCAAAGCCCTGCAAATCTATTGAACAATTCCTCCTAAAAATTCTTTCTACAGTTCTTCCTCAGATGCCTGAGTCCAGCCCATTTAGCCTGACATTATGCATTCAATTTTAAAAGCTGCACAGATGAAATGCTCTGCTCATTCCCTCCACCCCACACTCAGAGCACATCAGAAGAGATTCTGTCTGCCTCACTTGTCATGCAGGACAACTGGATGCCCAGATGAGTTTAACAAAAATGTTAGTTATTTATTTAGGCCCTGATCCAGTGAAGCACATGCTTAACTATAACCAGGATATGCAGCCCACTGACTTCAAAGGAACTATTCACCCTGTCTAAACTGTTAAGTATCTGTAAGTGTCTGGTGGACTACAGTGGATTCAGAGAAGAGAGGAGGATTTGGGGGAACTGTCTGTGCAGGTGCATTCTTAGGGACTCTGCTGGCCCCATGCCCAGCTCACCAGCTATTTTACTGAACACTCACCACAGTCCCATGGATAGTTTGCATTGGGAATGAGAATAAAATAGATTATTACAATCAGGATGCCAATTTACGCAGAAACATGTATTTCTACTTACATTGTTGGCAGAGAAAGAAGGGGAAAGAGGTGAGTAATACTGAACTGCAACACAGACATTTCCTCTCTCAAACTGGGGAAGAAGGCAGTAGGAAGTAGTGCTTTTCTAGCACAATGAGCATCCATATTATACTATAATTTTGTGCTCCCTGTAATTTTTCAGAGATCATTTCTATAACAATGAATTCTTCATTTGCATCCTAAAGGATGCAAACAAACTTAAACCACCATGGATTTGTTGCTCAAAATTTATGGTAACTGTAAGGAACATTGTATTGTGAGGTTGAGCTCAGGTAGTTAGAGGAAAAAAGACTGTTGTCCCTACAACACCCTTTTTCTCTCTTTATCTGATGTGTTTGATACATCAATAAGTGCAGAGCTCCAGGGTGCAAAGAATTTTGCTCAATTTTATTTATACAAATATATAAATATAATATAAAAGATATATAAAAAATATATAAAGATATATATAAAAGATATATATAAAAGATACATATATCTTTTATTTATACAAAGATTATTTCACATCTGAAATAAACACAGGTGTTTCCAATTACACAAACAAATTAGGACTGACACCCTCCTCCACCTCAGTTCTGGTAGAGGAGGGGTGTTGCAGTGGTTATCTCCTCAGGCAAAGAGAGAGGAAATTAATTCAGTTTATGGTATTCATCTTTCATTTTCTTTAGGAGATAACTCCCTCACCACCTCCCCACTGCTGACACACTGTCTGCTCCTCTCAGACTGTTCAGCTGATTCATCCCTAATTGCACAAAGACCACTTGAGTTCAGCTGTGCTCTTAATCCCACACTTTTCTTCTAGGAAGAAGGGCTCATGCTCCAAAACCTCATCTATTTCTTCCACTTATATCAGGTGGTGTGAGAAAAAAGGCATCTTGTGTCTTGCCTGATCCTGACTGTGACATGTAACAGTGACCACGACCATGACAACACTTTGGTGTTGTTACCATACCTGGTTACAAAAACAGCAGCATCCACAGGAGGGGTGTCATCCCTCGCACCAGGAACCTGGTTGTTACCAAGGTATTTTGCCCCACCATATTCTTCATTTTGCCACTGACAGAAGCTCTCCAGAGATCTCTCTCCATGATGCCCGATAGACAACTTCGCCTTTTTGGGGGTGAAAAAAAAGGTACAACAGAACAATTATCAACCACAGTGTTCACATAAAGCATCAGACCTCTGATGAAAAATCACAGGCTCAAAGACATAGATGTGATAGAACGAGAAGTGTGAAACCAGCTTCATCTGAGCAGGTGAGCTCAGGACTGTGGACTCCACACTGATTTCTGTCTGTTGATCTACAAACCAAACTCCATCAGCTCAGCAGTCACAAGTTTCTAGTACAGCTCTGCATCCAAAAGCCTCCTGAGTCTGGAATTTGTACATCTGATACCAGAGCCATGTCATTTTTAATCTCAGTAAGAGTTAACTCCTGAGACCGGTTCACAACTATAAGCAAACAAAGACTTACCAGGAAGGACAAATGAAAGGGTTGTAGTCCCTTTCACTCCCACGGCCCCCTTCACTTCCCACCTTTAGTGCTGCCTGGTGAAGTGTGACAGGCACCACTCACAATTTGTGATCCTGTGGCCAGACAGGCCCCACACCCCCCTCCCACCCTGCTCTGGGAGACACCACAGAACAGTTACAGCAGTAGGGCAAAACTGAGTTACAACTCACAGGGCGGCTGTGGAGCAGGACTAGTTTGGTCACTCGAATGTTGACTTTAATTCCAAGGCTTTGATGCTGAAACATGTTGTACACCTGTCAAAATGCAAAGAAAACATCCACAGTATATCAGCAACAATACCTAGTAATAACTGAAGAAACTAATTGTGACTGAAGTTAGACATTTGTCCAGAAAAACTGACACAAAAAAACTCCAAACGAGTTGTGCTACTGCATTCAGTAAAATAAAGAATTTTTAAGAGCTACTGTGTTACCAGCTCTAAGAGTTCCACATACCACAGGGTAGCCAAAACACTTGCAAAACCAGAGTAAGTTTGCTCCTACCTCCTGCACGGGGCTTCCCCACCTGACCAATTGGTCACAGAATAACCTGAGCAAGATTCAGCATTCAAGGATAAAAAAACCTTAAAAATAAACAAAAAGTACACAAACCAGTTGCTGAAAAAAAAGAACCCCAACTTTTAACTGGAATAAACAAGAGAAAAAATAATAAAAAGGAGAAAAATATTCCAAAGGAACTCTATGAAACAAAATCTCAGGAACATGGACATACGTTATGAAGCATCCAACCAACATGGATCTTCAGCATTTAAATATCAGAGATATCCCAATGCAAGATGAAATAATGGTGTGTTTTAGACTTCAGGAAATAGAATGGAAAAGCAATTTCCCTCTGTTATTTTCATATCTTATATAAGAGAATAGTAATAAGGCAGCACATGATGACACAAGCCTCAGGAAATACAAAAATAGCACCGGAAACTACCTTACTACTTTCTCCAGATTTTGCATTCCAGCTCAGATACTTCACCTCACTTCTAGAGGTTAGAATATAAGATTTTAATTGATGCCAGAATTTTACTCCCCCCATTTCTCCATGTAACAAATGTTTTAACTAGACCATATAAAAAACATGAGGGAGGGGTTTATTTTAAAAAGGTGTAAAATATCACATAAAAATCACTGGATGAATACAGTATTCCCTATTTAGTAAAAAAAATAAAACCAAGACCACTGAAGAGAGACTCTTGACAAATGGGAGGCAAGATTTGGCCCCAGGTAAGCTGTATTTCTTATTCATTTGGCTACAAATATCACAGAGGCTCAGCTAACTTCCTACAACGAACCCAAGACATGAACACATCTTGGATATTATGTTTTCAACGCTTGGTATTTTTCCTATTTGTGCAAATACTCTGGAATGTGCTCAGTGTAAGAGTGTTCTTAAGCTCTTTAGTGTTTGGAGTTGGATTTAAAGCACACACGTAAACGTTTCCTACAATTTAGGCACAGACTGCAAGACAGAGCTACTCAGTGTTTGACCCACTGACCTTCAGTATGAGCACAATGAGCCATTTATCTTCCCTGGGGCTGGTGTACAAATGCACACAAGTGCTGGTACTATTTGCTTAGCTCAGGGGTATGTTGGTAGAGCAGCTCAGGCCTGTCACTACAGACCTGGCGGGGATAAACTTGACACTTGTAGGGAAGGGCTCTGACAGATGACCTCTGTGTAAACGGAGACCTGGACATTCAGCTGGGAGGGTCAGTGGGGCATCAGGCTGAAAACACTCCTGTACCACTACAGAGCCTGACAAACATTTGCCGGGGATGGATGCCTTCGGTTTGCCCAACCTGCTCTAGCACTGACCATCCCATAAAGTTTCCACTCACAAAATGAGGGTAAGTACAGCAAACATGTTCTTATCACTAAGTCTAATGGTGCTTGCCTTCCCATCAGGGCAGACAAGCTGTCTGCCTCCAGACCTAGCACAGACCATCCAAACACCACAGATTTCAAAAGGTACATTTCCATGGCAAAACGAGCTGCTGGAGGGTTTAGGATGTCATCTTGAAGGCTGTCAGCCCTTCTTCCTTTTCTGTTGTGCTCTCTGTCCCAAGGATAACTTTGACTGCACTTGTATTTGCACCCATCAGCGATCTCGGAGGAGCTCAACCTACCAAGCAGCAGCAACAATTGGATACTAAACAAAAAGGACACCAGGCATGCAAAAGAAGCTTCACTTTGTTTGTTTATTCAAGCTTTGTTTGCTTATTTTCTTAAATGAAGCCCAAAGAAGCTCCAGATTGAAGGTAGTTTGTGTTGCCTATACTGAACACTAACCTTTCCCTTCGGAGGGAGATCACTTAACAATTACCATCATAGGCAGCACACACCTGACTTGGTGAAAACTAAATTTGCCAACTAAAATAATTTGTAAGCAGAGAAAGAAAGATAAATTAGAACAACACCATCCCCTCATTGCATCCTATGACTTTTTCCTAGGCTCAACCTCCCTCCTCCATTCCTGACTCCTTCCCCCTCACCTGCAGCCATACAGGCGGATGTGGAATGGGGGCTGTGGTGGGTTCATAACAGCTCCTCTCTACTGCTCCTTCCTCCTCCTACTCTTCCCCTGTTGCAGTATAAATCCCTTCCACAGGCTGCAATTCCTGCCAGGAGAACCTGCTGCAGCGCAGGCTCCTCTCCTCAGGTCACAGTATTCCTCAGGGAACAGCCACCTGCCCCACCACGGTGCCCCCGCAGGCTGCAGGGCAACTCTGCTCCAGCACCTGGAGCTCTTCGTCCTCCTGCTCTGACCTAGGTGCTCACACGGATTCTTCCTCACACTTTTCCCCTCACTTTTTTTACTACACAGCTTTTTTTTTGGCCCTTTTCTCAATACGTTTCACAGCAGCACCACGGCTCTCCTGAGGGGCTCTGCTGGCGAGGGCGGGAACTGGGTCTCCCCTCAGAGCAGCCCCTCAGCCCCACTGCCAGCTGAGCCCCACACACTGTCCTTTCTGACGGAAACCCACGCTCAAATCACAGGTGGAAGGAACTCCAGTCAGAAAGCAGGCTTTTAAATGACTTGAAAAGAAAAATAAGAGCCTGATTCAGCACAGGTTGTTCACAGCCATTTTGGTGGGACACAGCCAGCGTTAAACCAGGCCGCGCCGGGTAGGCTGTGCCCAAAGGAAGCACTATCACAGAATCCAGTGGTCTTTAAAATAAAAGAATTCAAATACAAAGGTCTTTCCTGCTTGGAATTGGGATTCCATCATGGCAGCAACAACCTTCTGCCTTTCTCACCCAGCCAACGCACAGACTTGGCACGTCCAAGCTGTTCAGATACCATGTCCAAGTGTCCATCATCATCCCGTGAGCTAATCACGCCAAGTGAGGTGGCTGGGATAACTGGTACCAGGGGATGAGGAATGGGATTTCCCACTGCAGATGTTCTCAAGATTTCCTGCTGCACGGACAACACGCATTAACAGAGACACTGACTCACAGACACCTCCCTTCCCACTCCCAATACCATGGGCCACCCTTCCTTAAGCCTGCAATTGCATCACACCCTTGAGGCTGCTGTGACCACTTGCAGCAGGGGAAAAATAAAAATATTTGGGGTATTTTAGAAACTTCTAATAATATAAGGCAGCTGGGAACAGGAGTTCAGTTTCATGAAACCCGCTAACACACTACCATGGAACAAAATACAAAGGTTGCTGGTTTAGGACCCCACCACAGTGGCAGAAAGCAGCTTGGCTGGAAGACAAATGGAGTTTCTTGATCACTGGGCTGAAGGGAAGGGATGGGAAAAGTGGTCGATGTGACTTAAATGTTGTGGTTGCCCTGCTGCAGATGAACTTCTTGCTATATTGACTTCTCTGTGAGGGGTCATCAAAAGTAGAGTGAGCTTTGAAAACAGAGAGAGAGGTGGTAAAAGTTATCCAAACAGACAGAAAAAATGGAAGGCAAAGTGCAGAAAAACAAAAAAATAATTAAGCCTGTTTCTGACATCTCCCTCCTTCATCTGCACTTCTCTGACAGAGCTTTACTGCACAGAACGCCCTAGAGAAAACAGGAGAGCTTGAAGCCTGGACCATCCTGCCCTGTTTGCATTCCTCCTGCCTTTCTTCCTCCCTTACAGCTTTGACGTGGAAGGGGCAGAATAAATGCAGTTTTGCCATAAGCTGTCCAGGCCTGCCCCGGCACGCATAAAGCACAACCCAGACATAAGGAATTGGGCTGAGAGAGGAACTAAACTACAACATTTTAATTTTTTTTTTTAATTCTCAAGAGCTTCCTCTGCAGGTGGACGGTGGGAGGGAGACGTGTGTGTTTCAGATGTTCTGGAGTTCAGAACAGCAACCCTGAGGGTAAATTGACTTTTTTCTTTTTTCTTCCCTAAGCATTGCACTCAAGCAAGAGCCTTCCCATTGCCTTGGCTGCTAGACAAGGTTTGGACAGCAGGAGCATTAGTCAGGTTACTGAGGTTGTCTTTCACTTGTTTTGAAAAGTGCTATAGGATTTCTAACACCCACCTAAAGCCAAGCTTTCAAATTACTCCTTTAAACATTATGAAAACGAACATATTCATGGCTCTTTATAAGATACAGTTGACATAACTCTTTCTCCTGGGGCTGCTGGAGCAAAAAGAGAAATCTGTAGACAGTGATCAAACACTTATATCCTTTTCCCTTATGTCCCTGTTCCCATCACGAAAATTCCAGATCAGGGTAAGGGAGCTGATTATCAGTGGCAGCTCTGGAGCCTCAATGTGCCAGCCCCCAAAAGCAGAGATATAAATCCGTCAATGCATGCATGATAAAAATGATTTGATCTGCTTCTTTAACATAAAAAAACCCTCACAGGGGAAATCCAAAATGAAAAACAATCCGTAGAGCGTAAAATCAGGCTTCGGAGAGTAAAACAGTATCACTGCTAAAGAACAACATAAGAATTTTCCCTCTTAATGACATCCAAAAGATCAGAAACTTCAAGTTCCTGCTTGCTGCAGCAAAGAGCTTCCACACTAATCTCATGGCTTAGAAACAGCTGCAGGAGAACTAACACTCACTGCAGTAACTTACCCCTCCATGCTGGATTCTCTGAGAAAAAGGCAAGCTCAAAACCAAGCCACACTTGTAATTTATTCCAAAACCCCCAAAAATGCACTTAGGGCAGAAAAAACCCAACCCAACCCTTTTTTCTTTTTTTCTTCTTTTTTTTTTTTTTTTTAATGTTTTCAGACCCATAGAAAGCAGCTGTTGAATGTTGTGGTCTTGGAAATTCAGACATCTCTGTCACTAAATGCTCAGAGGGTCAGTCTGGGTGGGACTTGGTTTGCAAAGTCAGCTCTGCACAACTGTGAGGAGCCAACATTCACAAAGTTCAGGTACTGGCTGGAACCAGTCACTCCTCTTCATTAAAAACACTCCAGCCATGGACAGAACTTTCCAAAGGGTCTCATCCTCATTTATCATACGCTCCAGAATCATTTGAATCAGTTTCCTCCAGAAAGCTCAAAGCCTAAACCATGAACACCAGCCAAGCAGAGGTCAGTGCATTTTCTCTATGAGCGCACAGAATCTTTTTGCTTTTAGACGAGAAGATGACACAAGAGGAAACAAAAGCATGAAACTCCTGCAGGAAAAAAACAGAACATCCATCCAAACAGCTCCACATGGATGAAAAGCAATGAGAAATTACAGCTGCCAGATGCAGACTAACAGAATGGCTGAGCAAAATAAGCATGTTTTTAAGCATCTTTTACCACCAAGGCACTTGGTTTCGGAATCTAAAGAAGTCCTAAACACTGGTGACTACAGAAGAGCATGAACAGGAGATGCTCTCAAGTCAAGGGATGCAAAGGTGAGACAAGAACCAGAATGTAAACACTGCAACACTGTGCAATAGCTCAGTAACAAGGGAGTTTAACTTAGAAAAATAAACCAGCACCTCTATTTAAGTAGCTGGTTTTGCATTTCTGTAGTTCTGCTGGTATCTCTCCCTGTCCATGTCCTTACATTCCACATGCCCACAAACTCACTGCCTTGCTAAGGCTGCAGATGTACATGGTGGCACCGGACAACAACTTTATCCCCCGTTTGGAAAATCGTGCTGAAGCAAACACCTTGCCAGAAAACAAGAAAAGGTTTCCTTTTAGCAGTGGTGACTTAAAAAAATCAACTCAAAGCCCTGGAGCCATGCTTGTTCCTACTCATACATCACGGAGCACCTTGGAGGGAAATTCTTCCACGATCTTGGAAAAATCTGTCTTACAACTTCAAATATTAGTTTAGTAAATGGAAGAATTTGCACCTCTACAGTGACATTCACAAAAAACCCAAGTGCTTTTAATGTGAGCCTATTCTCCGTTCAGTGGATGGTCAGAACTACGGAACACCACTAAAAACACAGCATTTGCTACATGAAGTCCTACCTGTTATTTCTGGGTTCCAAAATGGGTTTGCTGTGCTTTTTAGCTGTTATTCTAGAAGAGGGTGGTGGGTTTTTTCCCCCTAAGATTCTCATTCAACAAGGGAGCAATAAACCCGTATTTTGTAATGCTGACTTTTTTTCCCCTCAAAAAATTCTTGTAATATAAATAGATATTAAATACTTTAAGGCAGATCACTTTATTTAAAATGTCCATAAATATAAAATGCATTAATAAGACCTCTTAATGCTTGTTTTGTGGTTTGACAGTAAACGTAATGGCTTACAGAGAGGAGTTAAGTTAATACACCCCTGACCAGTAATGTTCTATTTGCTTAAATACAAGCACCCAAGCCAAAATTAACATTCTGGTTTCTTTTAGAGGCAGCCTGCCATCCTGCAGTATAGCTGAATAAGCACTGCCTAATATCATGGGGCAAATCCTGTCCCCCAGCTAACAGTCACTCGAGGCTGACAGGGAGGCAGGGCAGGAAAAGATCCCCACCAGTCAAGAGTTTGGCCAAGACCGACCTAAACCACATAACTAACTCTCTGAAATAACGTTTTTCTGCATTACTCTTCAGCTTCTTTTGCTGAGATGAAGACCAGCTTTTATTATGCAAATGGAACATTAAAATCCCCTTGATTTTACCTTCTTTTACAGCCTCAGAATAAAGGATTTATGCAACGATGCCATCTATGCGTTTGCCTATCGTTTGGTCTTGCCAGTCACTCACAACCAGTTTCCTCAGGGACGTAGAGGCCTGAAAAATTATGTTCCTACGAGTGTGGGAATGTAGGTGACAAAAGAGAGAGACTCTTCCATCGGCCCTCTGAAGGCTGGAAAACTGAAATGTAAATTCAAATCTGAAGGCTCAAAAGGTGAAACATAAATTCAGATCCTATCAGACATCAGAAAAAACTCACATAAGCGAGACCCTGAGAGCAATGACTTAACAGTGGGAAGCATTTCAGCTGGACTTTGCACCTCGGGAGATGTCACATAACTGTGTTCCTCATCCAAGAGTCCTCTTCCATGTGCACTCTCTCATGTCCAATAAAGGGGTGAGCTCACACTACAGCATCAGAACCAAGCTTAAAAGTCCATCAGCTAAATCCATCGGAAACTGAGCTTCAATATTTGTTTAATAAATTGGTTCAGAGAACCCAACCCATCTATCAGCACCTCTCCACACATGTGTATTCACACCTGGTGAGATGGTGTTGCTGAGATGTTCTGCAGCACCTCAGCCTGGACAGACAGCAGGACTCACAGCCATCTTTTAAGGCTTGGTCTACCAGTGTACTCATCCCTAACAATTTTCTTTTTTATATCTGTGTAGATAAAGCTACACAACATGGAGATTCTCAATGGTTATGCTGAAATCACTGCCCTATTGGCATGAGGATCATCAAAACAGATGACTGGGCACATTTGAAAAGCTCTCACAGCCATAATGCCATGTCCCCAGGGAGCACAGTGGCAGATTTTTATTATTTCCCTGATGAATTAGTGCAGAACAGAGTTTGGGAGGACCCTTGGGTTGCCACTGCAAACAAAAAGCTTCCATCACCCCTCCCAAGGTCCCAAGCACTCAACATAAGGAAGAAACTCAGCCTTGGCACGTTACATGTGAATATGTATTTCGATTAGTTCAAAAAGTGATTTGAGAAGCAAATTTGTTCAGAGCTGAACTTATGTTCTGCCTGCTCACTGCCAACCTGATGTAAGAATATAAAGTTGGAAGACTGTGGCTTTGAGAAGAATAGGGCTCTTGTGCCCTCAGCAAACACATCCTTAAACACAAGGTAAGGAGACCCTGAAATAGTAGCAACATCCATGGATTTGTTGCAAGGAGACATTTCCTCCAAACCAAATAACTGTAGAGCCACAATGAAGCCCCATTAAGTGACCATTGTCACAGCACGGTGGAAGGCAAATAAAAGGGAGAGGAAGAGACGCAGCAAAGCAGCTTGTTAATGGAAAAGACTAGTTAAACAAACTCCCTGCTTAATCAGCAAAGCAGTTCACTGCAGGAGAGCTCCCTCAAACCAGTGCTTGATAAAGCAACACAAGGCTTCTTAAAAAGCTGTTGTTCCAGAGCTGGTTTCTGCTGAGCATCCATCACTCAGCCCTTCACTGGAAAGCAGGACCAGGCAATTATTGTTAAGAACTGTTATTTTTTCCCAAGCCAATTTGCTGCTCATGAACAACAACAGAGACACAGTGAGGAGAATGAGCTGTTCCTGGATATTACAATAGCATGGGCAGAAGAACAGGAGCTTCCCCCAAGACTTCCTTGTGCAAATGCCTCTGGAAGGACCCCTGCCATCTCTGAGCAGAGTTTTCCATGTCCACATCCAATTTAGCCATTATCTCTTTATAGGCACTGCCAACAGCTGAGCGAGCATTCACTGAGGGAGGCTTTGTGCTCCCTGATCAGCTGAGGCAGAAGGCTTCACTACAAGAACAGCTAACAAATTAACACCCGCACTCCACAGGAGCTTGCAATTCCCAAACATTCTCCTCACTCCCGACAGATTCCCTGTAGAATTTCTAGAATGCTTCTAAAGCCCACCTCCACCAACTACTCATAGGTATGATCAGCACCACTTCATGTAGCCCCAGAGGTTCATGGGATCAGCTGGCAGTTTGGTGGTAAGTTTTCCAAGGAAAGCAGCCATTTTCTCTATGTAAAAATCAGAGATAAAAAGTGGTTTGGACATAGAGCCAGGTTTTCTGCTGGAAATCAATATGACTGTTGGCTTCAGTAACATTTGGACTGTCTGTGGCACTGATCCACAGAGAAATATCTCTTATTAAGCAGGTATGTCATAGGAATCTTTAGGAACCCAAGAAACATCTTGTCAGACAAGACCATCTATCCACTCCTAGTCACTCTCTTCCAAGGTAAACCACAGCACCACCAAAAACCTGGTAGAAAACACCACTACTGAACAACTATTTTCTAACTGAAAACTTGCAACTGTAATTTAAAAAAAAGGTTTTTATTGTGATGTGCTTAGGCAAATACAGGGAATCACATAAATGGAGAAGAGGAGGCACATAACACGAGAAAACTTTGCACCTCAAGGTCAGAACAGTTCCTCATTTTGGCTGTCAAGTAAAGCCACTTGAACCAACCCTGGATATGATCTGTTTACTCTTGCTGCTTCTTTTGAGAGTGAAGTGCCCACTTACCATATTCATGACTGTGAGGATGAATCTCTGGGCAGCCTCTGCACCGTGGTATTGGACCATGTCAGCATCTGCCACCACCAGAGTCTCCACCGTGTACTCGTTCGTGAGGCGAATCGCGTTCCTTCTCTCCCTCCAGTCACTGGTTGATTTCATTTTCTTCTGTCTCTTCTTTTCTAAAAGTCAAAATACTCCTTAAGGCCAGCAGATCATGATAAAACATTTATACCCCTTTCAACAAACATCCTCATGTTCAGACTGCAAGAACGCTTTCATTAAAGTGCTCTTTGCTGGTCAAAAGAAGCAACCAAGAGGTCCCATTGCAAGTCCACCTGTGGCTCTGTGAGCAGATTCTGTAAGACCATCAGATGACATGCAAATAAGGAAGAGGATGGAAAAAGAGAAGTTCAAAAAGAGAGTTTAACTGTAATTCAAACCAAGAAGTCACACTCTTGCAAAAAAACTGTTTGTGAAAGGAGTAACATTCCACTATAATGTGGCAAGTGTTAATTAAGGAAAAGTCTGTTGAACACAACTTTAGGATAGGAAACCATGCTTTGGGATGCAATGTACACTCTAGACTCTGCAGGTTCTCCACAGCCAGGGAAGTTGTAAGATATTCCTGGAGTCAGTATTGCCATCAGTTGCACTTTTATTTGCTACCAGCAGTACCAGAGCAGAGTAACAGAACACAGTCTCAACATTTTTAAATTAAGTGGGATTATTTTGGAACACAGGTTATTGGCCAACTGCAGAAGTCTCTGGCTGAGACTCAGAAGTGCAGAAGATCAGGTCAGAGAAGACCTTCTCAAGCTCTCTGTGCTCATTTATTGCTGTTGGCCTGAGCAGCAGCAGCAGCAGCTGCGGTCACAGCCACCTACAAGTGGTGTGTGACCCAAAACCAGGGCACTCCCTACACCAGCTGAGTTATGAACTTCAGTCACAGGAATCCCTGACAAGGACTCAATTTAAGGACTAGAATCGGAAGCAGGGATCAGCCACCGCTAACACAAAAATTAAAAAGTTAAACCTCCCTTCCTCCAAACTGAGGGACTGATGGATTAGTAGTTTGCCTTCTAAGCTGAAAGGTGAAACGTGTTTCACAGCTCAGAGGCAGATGTGCAAAGCAGCTGAGGCATGAACAAAGGAGAAATTAAGGTCAGATATGAAACTGAACCCACTCACTTTGCTGCAGTCACAAAAAAAATGTTGGTGTTTTCAGCTGTAAAACGAAAGAAAGGCAAATGAAGTCATTAAAACAAATTTATTTTTGCAATAAGAAACGAATGGCCAAGATTCACTGAAACTATCTCTGCTTACTGCTCAGCCTGTGATATATGATGGGTAAGATACACTGGTACTGAAGCTGATTCTTTTTCTTATAAAAAAGGGAATACACAAGTCCTAAAACAGCATAAACACAACATTCAACGCAAAAGTGCCATGGGATGGACCACAGTGGGTGATCAGACACCTCTTAAGTCACACAGCACGAGCTGCTCATTTCCCAGAGCAGAGAGTCACTTTTGAATTTTCTCTAGACTTGAGACCCTCTCCAAGCAGAGCCCCACTCTGCAGCAGGCAGAGCTGAGTTAGTGCTCACTGATCCTGATTTTCCACAGCCTGTTTACCAGCTCCCTGACATAACTCAGCTTTCATTTCCCTTCTTTCCCAGATGATCAGTTTTCCCTGACTGACCCTCCTGCATTCAGGGTGATAAACCCCATCAGCCGTAAGCCCCCTAAAACCCTGCCTTCATTCATTCATACGTTTTCTGTCTTGTCAGGATGCACATTTGCACGTGTCCATCCCACCTCCCTCTCCTGAGTTGTTTCCCAGTCCTCCAGTACAGCTCTGCACGTGCTCTTCTGCCCAAGGCATCGACTGTCAACACTTGGTACATATTTTAAACCGAGAAAACAACCATGAAATTTGATTTGATTTTTTTTTCTTAACAGAGTTTGGAAATATCCCCCTGGGTCTAAAGAGACAGACAGGAGCCTATGGACAAGCAAAAAAAAAAAATGAAAACATGAGGTGATCATAAATAATGGAAGCTACGTGCCAGCAGCAAAGATGGAAATAACCAAGTTTCAAGGCCTGTTTTCACAGGGACCGCAGGACAGCTACAGAAAAATGCACAATCATGACAAAGCTGCCCCAGAGCAGGGGATTTCTATGTTTCTAAGTGCTTCAGAAAGGCAATAAAATAAAAAAGACTGACAATGTGAGAAAGCAGGAAAGCTGAATACACCTTTGATTTGCCAACTATGACACAGAGAATGACTTCACCAAACTTTTATTGAAAAGCTCCTGTGTTTGTGTGTTTGTTTATTCACTTCATTCCTTTCATCACCCATCCCTCCCTCTGCACAGCTGCACACCTTCATCTACAGGTCTGCAAGGTTATCTTTTGAATACCAGGGCCGAAAGCAGAGAAAAAGGAATAGAAGGGAAAATTACTCCAGTAAAAACATTGACTTTTTGGGTTTTGCTGCTAGAAATTAAAACCTTCCTGGAAAGAGCAGCACCTCCCCATCACATTCTTATTTTGGTAATTCCCTAGGAAATTAGAAGTTTACAGCTGGTGTAAATCCCCTACCTATAGAGAAGTTGCTCTTATGGGGAGCTAAGCCTAGACTCAACTAAGCCTGGGCCTGGCATTGAATGGGCTGTGTAAAAAGGCTTAAGTGGAAGAAAAAAATGTGAGTGCTCTGCGTTTTCACTTAAAAATCTCCTTTTTGGTGGCAAAAAAGACACTTGTGTCAGAGGAGGAGCCCTGCAGCTTGCACTCCAGGGAGAAGAGGTCATGCCACGGTCACTTGCCACAGGATTGCTGGCGTGATCCCTCCTCCAGAGGCAGATGAAGGAATTGGCACAGCTTTGCCAATCCAACTCTGTACCTCCTTGCAGAAGGCAGCTGCACAAAACTCTGCAAGGTGTGACTTCTGGAGAGCAGCAGCCTGAAGGGACTCCTGGCAGGCTGCTGGGTAGTCTTGGTTCGCACAAAGCCCCTGGCCCACACTGCTCTGTGAGTTCTGCTTGAAGCTGTGGACTGGCAGCTTTCCACGGAGCGGTGGGGATTAGAGGTTGTGTGTGGAAAACTACCACCCCCAATGCTGCAGGGGCACAGCCAGAGTGACCTGACCGAGAGAATGTGGGCTCTCACTCGGACCCTCACCCTCACACTGTCCCAGTGTAGGCTCACCTGCACCTCAACCAGGCAACAAGGACTCCGGGGAGCCCACAGAGAGCTCAGGTGGTCACTGAGGTGCCTCCAGAACAGGTAAAGCACAGCAACACCAACTGCCTGAACAGAGGACTGAGTGTGTGTGTGTGTGTCCCTTTCTTTTCCTTTTTCCTCCTTAATTTGTAGCTCCTCCATAGGGTGACTTTTCTTTACCCTTTCTGTCCTTGCTGAGGGCCCCTTGCACGCTGGTCTCTCTTTGCACCTTCCTGCCCACCACACGTGCAAACAGTTTTCCAGCATGATCAAGCACATGGAGAAAACAAGCCACTTGTATGGATGAACCCTCAGAAAGAAAGAAAATACACACATCCTACACCACAGATATTTGGTGAAGAGAAGAAAAAGATCCAAAAGCAACAGCAAAAATCCTCATTAAATGCATCTGCAGCTCATACCCGAGGTGAGTCGACTTTATGGAGGTATCCAAAAAAACCCCACCTCTAGAGCCTCACTTCAGGAACAAGTCAGCACAGGGAAGTCTCTCACCTGCCCTGCAAGATTTATGGACTGTGGGCAGAGAACCCCTCCATGAGTACATGAAACCCCAAACTAAAATAAACACCAGCCATTAAAACAGGGATTAAATGCTTGGTGGATTCTTCACTTGAACAAACTGATGTTACAAATTTTGTGGTGCAGATGTTAAGTGTTAGTGTGAAGGCCAAAGAGGCCATAAAGCACAGGCAGGAGCCTGTCAGAGGAGTTTACACTGTGGGGAGCACACAGAATCAAAGTGAGAGCTATTTTAGGAGTCAGGTGTTCCCTGCTTAAGAGGTCAGAGAATTTCGCATGAAATACGAGCTGAAACAGTCAATCCCCAGCACAGCACGTCTATGCTGCAGGTGACTGGGCACAAGGGACGTTACTCTTTTGCCAGTCACCTTGACAGTGTGTTACACAGCCTATCTGGCCAAATATTCCACAAAATTCGGGCCCGTTAGGCGAAGAGGGAAGGGCAATACACATCCCGATCCTCAGTGTAAAATGGCTGTAACATTGCAAAGTTCATTTCCTGGCTTTTATTTACCTTTCCTTGGCTCATCACCTGCAAAGCAACATGATCACATCACGTTCTGCAGCCCAGCAGCCTTGAAATCTTCCTCAGAATGCAAAGAACCGTAGTCCCTACTGCGATCAGAAGCACCACAGAGCTCTTCTGAGGCCTCTGTAGAAAACTCCTTATGTTTAGTGCTTTTTATGGCAACTCAACAGATGTATAATTCCAAAGCAACCGCCCCAAATGACCTTTTCCTATTACACACCAAAAGCACTGTCTAGCACTGTCTGGCTTTTGGCAGATTCTCGCTGTAACTGCAGAGTCCGTTCCTGTTCCTCCTACCTCCCTTCCAACAGTATTTCCCAGACTCATCTGAAAAGCAACCTCTTCTCCTACAGCCTTCCACTTTTTTTTCCCTCCCTAATCTTTCCCTTTGCAATTTCAGCAACCCTATTCTAGTCAAACCCACTGACAGCTTCTGGATGCAGTTCAACAAAAGCCACAAATAAAATTGCAGAGTCCTTTCTGCAAGGCCAGACTTCTCTCTAGAAGCTCTTTTCTGCTGCTGCCTTAAAAATCCTCTCCAGTTCTTCCTCAGGAGCCCTTTGCTGACTTCCCTCCTCCCATGACCCCTTTAACATCTCCATACACCCCGATGGAGGGCTAAGCTCTGTTTTATTGTATATTGTTACTTCAGCAGCATAAAAAGCAGGAGAGAAGTGGGGCAAACAGCTAAAATTAGTTCTCCCTAAGCCCCAGGAGTTTCTACAGAAACTTTCCCTGGTACTCACATTAGGCAGGTTTTATTAGTTTCACCTAAAAGTAAAAAATCATCACCTCTCCAAAGGAAAACAAAGAAAGAAGCAGGCCCTGCACATAAACCAAGCCTAGAAATTAAAGAAAGGAAGTTCCTGAGGTACACGCTTACTGCTTAACCTAAAACCCTATGTCAAGTTTGCTGAATTATCAGAGGGACAGGATGCCACAAAATTTCCCTGGTACCAGCAGTAGGATAGAAACACCTCTCAAAAGGCCATCAATGCCAGACAGGGAAACGTGGAGCCCCCTTCCCCTCTGCCAGGATGCAGCACAAGAGTTGTCCCTGTGCCCTGGCCTATTATATGTCCAGCAAAAGCCTGGAATTTCAGATTTACCACAGCCAGCCGGTGCCAGTGGGGCAGCCCAAAGTTCAGGAATTACAAATGGCTGCCCATTGAAACCACAGCTGATCACAGACTGAGAGGGATGTCCTCTTATTTTTAACGCCCTCTCCTACAAAACTGCATCTCCAATTTCTCTCTGACTGGAATGGCAGACAAAATCATGCCTCTCAACTGCTAGGAAAAATTATTGCATAGCAGAACGAGCCATTACTCCCCTAATTCACCTTCCAAAAATGGTTTTGTTTTGCTTTGGGGTTTTTTTCTTTGTTTGTGGGTTTGGTTTTTTTCCCCAAACAGTCACTTTCATAACAAATCACAAGTTCATGAGTATTTCTCTGGCACAGCAGCAAACAAGAATTTGAGACAGAAGTCATGAACTCTGCTGCATCTCAAAACACCACAGAGATTTTACTGCAAGGTTTGTTATCCAAGTTAGTCTGTGGCTTGGACACATCAGTTAAAACCGTATTCTTCTGCAAAATACACTCAGTCATCAAAACAACACATCTGTCTTCAAAGGCAGGTCCGTGGGACAGCACAGGATAAGCATCATGATCTCTATCTCCTCACTGGTTCAGACTGTCACCAGGATTTCAAAGATTCCTGGCGACAAAGATGCTCAAAGTCCTGAACTCTGAGGACTAATCTCCTATTAAAAGGACACTTTCCTTATGGGAGAAGCAAGGACTCCCTCACGGCAGATAAATAAGACAATTTTTTGCAGGCACAGAGAGCAGGGCTTGAGCTGGGGATAATGATAACATGGAAGAAACAAAGACAGCTAAAAGATGAGCAATTAGTCTCCTTGGAGTCACCTGTCTGCATTTCCAGCCAGAATGACCCCTGAAATATCCATGAATATCCCAGGACAAGGGCAGTGTACACCGCACAGCCGAGCTCTTCACTGCCCACCAGGTTGGATTTCATTGCATTCCAATGGAAACCAACACTAAGGTTTATGGGGAACCAAGCAAATGAGCTGTACAGCTGCTCTGGGAGGGAAAGAAACCCACTGACTGTGTATTTACACATCCTCTTTCTGTGTCCCTTTGCATTTTGAAAGTAGAGGAAGAAGAATGTGGAGCCCCTCCTGCTCCACATTATCCACACTGTCCTCACTGAGGGCTCCATCCAGAACAAATCCAGATCTGCAATAAAACCTCACTTGCCACATGTGATGGAAAAGGACACTTCTGACTCTCAGACTGCCCCAAAAGCCTGCTGGTTACCAGCCATAAGGAAACAATCACACGTTCTCACAGGGAAAATCCAGACTCCCCGTTTGGAACACCAGGGAGGGACCTGGAAAAACCAAGGGATTTATCCACACAAGTGAGACACACTCCTGTGGGTAAAGTGCTGAATTTCTGACACAGGGAATCCTTCTGTGCTTGCAAACACTTAATCACATTACATCTTCTGGAGAGCCCATTGTTGAAACCCCGCTTTAATTCTTCAACAGCTGCTTCCTAATATGGACTAATACAGGTTGCATTACATCTCTCTATTTTTAGTGCACGTGTTTTTGGCCACAACAACTGGTATTTCAGGCCAAGGCAAACCTGCAGAGAAAACACAGCTAAGAGACAATGATTAAAGATGGGGAAATGCAACATGTGTTTAGGATTTATACCTGTTCAGGGAAAGCCTTCCCTACATTTGATACCTGCACACCAGCGCTTACTTAAATTATTACCAGCTTTGATAAATTGTTAAAACAGGTTGAGAAGCAACTGTACACAGAAGCAATGCATTATTTTGTGAATTAAAATACTGATCTTCCTGTTATTTCACTGTATGTGCAGCACCATTTGCATTAAAGGAAAACCGGTTCATTTAAACTGACAAAAGGGTTTAAAGCAAACCCACATTTAAGAGTAATTTATGAGGTCTATATCATAAACATGAAATAACAACCTTCCCTCCAAAGACAAGCTGCTCTCTCTCATGCTCCTGGACTGTATTTTATATCAAATCCCTTCTATGTTAAGGAGACTTTAATACATCACTGGAGACCTTTGGAAAAGTTATAACAGGACTTACTTTTCCCAAAGAAACAGAAAGTTTTATGACATGGTTAGAGGAGATTCCTGTGCTTTCACAACCTGATTTGACTCTGTCTTTAACATTGGTATTTTCTCAAAATCAAGAAAAAAATGGAATTTTTTCCCCCCATCTTTGATGACATAGAAAATATGCAAAATATGTGTCCAAATCTCAGTCAATAGTTAAATTACTGTTGCTCCATGATAGGTAACACAGTTATATCTATTTATAGTATCTGAGGTTGTGGTGGATATTGTCACATATTTTAACAACTGCTTTACTGCGTATGGTACAAGGTCACAGAGAGACAGGGCAATGAAAGAAGCCTTATTTCAGGGGGTTTCTACCCCCATTCTGAACTACAGGGGGTTGGGCACTGCAAAAAATTACAAATGATGCACCAGAAGAGACCCTTCTGTCCTGCCTGGCTCATGTGCAAAGAAAATCTTACTTATACGTGCTAAAGCCTACAAACACTATTCCCCGTGGCTCCACTCTCCCCACAGAGAGACCCCTTCTCAGGGACCTTTGACAAGAAAGTTGTCAGATTTGGTCTTAAAATCAGAGCAGGGTGTGATGGCAGGTTAGCACCCCAGATGCAGTCCAGTGTCTAGAGATGAGAAGTGTTTCACATTACTGGTGTGAAGCTATTTCCCATGTTCCTCATGTCTCCAAGCTTCAGAGCAAGTGAAACCCAACCTTTCCTTCCTTCCCCCTCGCTGCCTTGTGCACCTGGAAACCTTTTAATAGGTTTTCTGTTTGCCTCACAGGGGCTCATGTTCATGCCTGGGAAGAAACGTGCATTGTGACTTGAACTCCTTTTCTCTTGCTGGATGACAGGTGATAAAAATAATACACATATCATATGACTGACAATAGCACCTGGCCCGTGGTGATGGGATCCCTCCTCTGCCGCTGGAGCCCTTTGGAATTTAAACAAAGGAATTAAAACATCGGCCCTGGGATTATTTTTTTTTTTTAACCCGTTAGTGGACACTTTCAGACTCAAATCTCAAGGATCCAGTCATGCAAAACCTTAAGTACTTTCCCATTCCTGACTACAGCCAGATTAATCCTCTTACACAGATTATTCCAGGAGAAATTTGGCTCCCACAAAGTCCTCCTGCAGCTCTAAAAATAATTCTGAGTGCTGTAGGACATGTTACGCCACTTAGACTGAAGTTGTTTCAGAGATTTCAACCACCACTTATCAAACCTTGCCCTGCCACAAGGAACTGCTCAGCTCAGTTTCCTTCTCCCATGCCTGGGGTTTGCAGGGAAAACACCACATTTCTGGGTGGAACACAAGCTCAGTAGCACTTCTTGATCAAGTTCATTTTGCTTCCTTAAAGCGTTCCTCCTCCTCCTCCTCCTACAAATGCTCACACAAGTCATTACATCACCAACCATCTTTGTTTTACAAGTAATTAAGCTCATATATCACAGGAAATTTGCCATTGAGCAATTTAGGCCTGTTTAAATTTTTATGACGTGATCAGTAATTAACATTAAAAATTCAGCACCTGATGCTTCGTATTTCATTTGACTCCCAAACAGCCCCAGATTACGCCAGTTACCACTGGATTACAGGATTTTAAGAAGAAAATATGAACTGAGGTGATTCTTGTGTGTTCAGAAAACAGAAGAACACCAGCAAAAAGGGCTGGAAAATGCCCAAGCGTGAGAGTTCTGTGCCTTAAGAAAAATACTCAATTTATACTGTATTTACACAGATATGTTGTTCCACAGCACAGGATCTGTACCTAAAATGTCCAGCATAGGAATATTCCCCAGGTATTTACAACCTCCATCCTTTCCTGCCAAGCTTTAGCCTGGCTGAGCCAAATTACCAGTGGAAAACAACCTCTAGTGCAAATCTGATCAGTCCCTCACTCAGCCCATGTTGGTGAGTGCCACAGCAAAGAGACCTTTTCCCAGGAAAAACTCTGGAAGCACCCCCCTAGGTCATCACTTCCACACAATTTCATTAGGAATGGGCCTTTTGTGTGTCAGACAGGATTAATTTTTTTTGTTTCTAAACTCCTCGTGCACGAAAGTTAATCCAAACCAGACAGGAGTCAATTAGGTCGTTAACGTGCTAAGCCTATTAACAGCCATGACTTACATTTCTCTCCAGCAACAATGGAAAACATTCAGGATCTGCCTTCAAGTGGCAGAGCCCCTGAGCAATTGCATTATTTTATGCCAGGGCTCCTTGGGGCAGGGTCTGTTTGCAGGAGCAGCTCAGCCCATGGTGCACAACAGGGGGCTTTGCTCCCTTTTTAGTACAGCCAACTGCACCCAAAGGGTAGGAATTCTTTTCCCAACTGGTTTGCAAACTCCTGTGTGATCCAGGGCAGGGCAAGGAGTGACAGTGTCTCCGATTTTCCTCACCTAGTGCCGGGGGAGGACTAAAGCTGTCCTGGTCTCACCAAGAGTCAGAAGCCCCTGCTCTCCCCAAATCGCAGTCCTTGCTCAGCCCCTCAATTAGCCTCAGGATGGAAAAAATCCATCACAGAACAAGATCAATAGCCGTAAATAAACTTTATATCAGACTATCAACCTCCCTCTGGCCCAGAACTCTGATACACACTCAGCCCACGTGGCCTTTCCATGACCTGAGACGTGGCCGTAGTGTTTGCATGTATGGACACGTGTGTACATGTGTGCATGTGTGCCCTCAGCCCAACGAATGGGAAGGACTTCAACAACTTTCCTTGCAATAGGAAATCCCAGTTCCATGGATCAGGAACCTGACAGACACAAAATTAATTCTCCTGACACAGATTTAGGCACAGTCACACCATGCCAGACCAAGGGCCCACCCAGCCCATGCCATGAGGTCCCCCAAGCTCAGGACCTGCCTGTTGGTCACCTCTGGGATCACCTGAGGAGGACATTGCCTTTGGACAAAGCAGGGAAGAGCAGTGGGTCCTTGGAACCCTTCAGGATGCAGTAGGTGCTACTGGAAATACTTTTTTTCAATGTCTCCTTTCAGTATCTTTGTACTTACTCAACTCCTCTTTCCCTTTTTGATTTCATGTAATTTATTACCCAATGTCTCCCCAGTTTCCTTCCTTTAATCCCTCTTCTCAGGGAGGGAATTTCAGCTCTGCCAAGGACAGGCAGCACCCTGCCCCTACACAGAAGGTCAAAAGGTTCAATAACAAAAGGATGAGGGTGATTTCCTGCCCTAATTTTGGCTCAATTCAGCTTTTAACTAGTCTGTCTTATTTTACAGTGTAAGAATTCTGTAATGCATTTGCTATGACCACAGAGCTGCAGCACCTATGGAACTTGGCTGGGAAATCAGAGTGGTGCTGAATTCTGGTGTTTTCTCTAAAAAGAGACATAGGGGATCTGTAACTCCAACCAGAACCAAGATTTCATACTCAGAAAATCAGAGAGAAGATTGGCTTAGTCTGAACCCCTGAGAAAGATAAACCTGCTGAACTATTAAGAGCTCAACTCCACACAGGAGAAAATAGAAGTCCTGGCTACAGGATTTGCCAACCAGGACAGCCAGGACAGGACACAACTTGGTAAAACACAGGCCTGGTTAAACACAAAAACTGGGACACAAAGCCTCAGAGATACAGGCACAGATGTTCTCTTGAGCCACTTGAAGCTCACCTGCTACAACCTTGCAGTGCTCGTCGGGAACGTGTGGCTTCCCGGGATGGCTGGACTTCGTGGATCGTCTCCGCCGGATGAAATGTTCTTTCCCACTGAACGAGGTCTCAGATGAATTCACGGGCTGTATCAGCATGTGCTCTGATCCAAGCTGGATATAGCCAACCTGTGCACAGAGGAGAGCAGAAATGCCCGTCAGTTTGGTATCCAAACCTTGTCTGTCCACCCAGTCCGAGCCCAGATCTTTCACTGCAATCACTATTTACAGTGGGAGGGAATTATTATGGTCATTTTCAGTCTGTACACAGACTAAAGAACTTCATCATATTCATTTTTGATATCACTGAGTATTTAGAAACACTGTGCACTGCACAAGAGGTGTGTCGCTCTTGCAGACAACACTAAGGGAATTGATGTCAAAAGTAGGACCTGCAAAGCCACACACATATTTTTTGGGGACCAAATACCTCTTCTTGACTACATTATGGGTCACTTGGTAAGCACTGCTCTCCCTGCCAGCCATGGGTTGGGTTTCAGAGGTCAAGTCAGGAGTGGACTGTTTCCTCCATCCCTGAAATAAGTAACACAAGGAAGGCAAAGACCTCGTCTAAATAACTCCATAGGCTCCAGTCAGAGCACTAAATCCCTGCCTTCCTTGCACCGAGTCCAGGCCTTAACAGCAGGGCTGGCAAGAGCACCTTTGGAAGCCAGTTCTGCCCCCGGAGAGCCCTCCTCTGCTCCCATCCCAGAGCTTTTAAGGCCCTTTTATGCTTTTTTCACTCCTTTTCTGGCACGAAGAGAGTGAAAGCAAAGGTATCACCTTAAAACTTGACAAAGCCTCCTAAAGGTTTAATAATCAACACTGAGGTTATAACACACTGCACACAAGAAGGGGTTCCGAGTTCCTTTTCACTGCACTAATCCAGTGACCATTTATATGGCAATTAAAAGTCTCAAAGTGCATCTCTTCCACGTACCCCCCTGAGAGAACTCTGTAGGGTCTGATCCAACTTCTGCTAACAAGAGGCCTCACCTGGCCTGCCAGGAGGTGCCTGTGGTGCACCTGAGAGGTAAAGGCGCTCACCAAGAGCTCCAACACCCAACCTAGGCACAGAAAAAAAAGAGACCAGACTCCTTTGGTCCCCCCTCCCCACGTCCTGTGCCAGCCAGGCAACGCTCCAGAGAAACGCTCCGCACGTACACGCGAATGCTGTATGTTCAACAGCTGACTGTACTAATATGATTTATAATATACATTACATACATACTGTATAGCGTACATTTCCACGCCTCCCTGCCAAATCCAGTCCTCACGTACACCCAGGAAATCCCTTTGGCCCAGTATTTCCAGCAGGAGGAATTCCTGCCAACGGGAGCGAGAGCTCTCCTCCTCTGACAGCCACCATAACTGAGTAACATTCAGGGGAAACCAGGATGGCCCAGAAAGGGTCACTGATTTCAAAAGTGCACTCGGAAAACAAAATAAAATAATAAAAGCTGGTGTCTCCGTTTGCCACGGCTGCAAAGCACAGCAGCAACTATTAGTCCCTTGTGTCTAAAGAGACAAGAGACACCTCTCTGGGGGTCTTTCAAAAGAGAGTTTGCCCTTGAGGCAAGGTCACTGCTTAAGTATAAAATGCCCTCACACCTCCCAGAAGGGCTCCTGTTTACACAGAAAAACCGACATTATTTCTTGGCCCTACGAAATGCACGCCAGTTTACAAGCCCCACTCTGCCCTGGGGTTTCCAAAGGGCTGCCTTTTTGCATTTCAATTACAAGTTGGGCTTTGTCAGAATTGCTTCAGAGACAGCAAAAGCTCCAGTGACTTGTTCTTCCAGCCTCCTTTACCGTGCTCTCCACGACTTCCCCTCCTTGTTCCAATCTTCCAGCTGGGAGGTAGCCCCAGCCCCCCTTTTTAATATAGGTTTTAATTATTTAGAAGAAGGGTTGTAAATCTGGTGCCATGGTACTAAAAGCCACACCAGAGCTCCTGAAAGACTGCCAACCATTTCAGCTGGTGCCAAAAATATGTAAGAAGCAGTCAGTTCCATCACCACCCGACGTTATCCCAACTTTCTGGCATCAAGCGTGAAAATAATTTAAACCATTGGAAAGGACTTATGTTTCACATTTGCCTTGGAATTGTGAAACCTATGGGGGGAAAGAGCCATGAGTCTTCACCCTGGAATAGGTTGGGAGGCAATCTCAAACTTAATCCGACAAGGCAAATAGAGTTTCAAGCAGGAAGCATGTGCAGGATTGGGCCTGTAAAGTATTCCTAGGGAGGTAAAATTTTCCCCAGTCCTGCCAGTTGGGTTCTAAAGAGTCCTCAAACCTGTTGGTCCAGATGAGATCTTCTGGACCTGATAACTTGAATAGTCTGGTCCTTATTTTGCTTTTTCCATTAGAAATGCTTCCTCACGTTGCCTCCCTCAAATCCCCCAACTACCAGACCCTACACTGGGCAAATCCAGGATGAGATACCAGACAGCAGCACTGGGCAAACACTCTGTGCTTTTCTTCTCTAGTCTGATGTTCAGGGACTGCAGAAAGCTGGATTTTGGAGATAAAGAAGTAAAACAGACCAGGTGACTCTCGGAGCTACTTTTCCTGCGTCTCCGGAAATCATTACAATGAAATAAAATCCTTTGGATCTGCCAATTCATGTTTGCTTGGCGAGATGCACATCAAAAGCTGGGATACTCCTTCTCATCCTTCTTTCTCTGTGAGAGTAGAAACAGGACCTACTGCTGTTCCAGTCCTCAGGATTGCTGAATTTTGGGAAAAGCAGCTGCTGCTCAGCCCTACCACCCAGGAGTCATCAGGAGCCCAAAAATTCAGAGTAAAAGTTCATCATCATCTGCATTAATAATCTAACCTAGATTTTACAGTCAGTATGGCTGGACCATGGAGCTGACAGAATCCTGCAGCTCAGCTAACAGGAAAGGCTGGAATGATTTCAGCCCCACAAGGCAAACTGACAAGTTGATTAAAACAAACAATAATCCACACTTCCCACTACAGCCCCACTCACCACTGTGCTTAACAGTGGCCATATCCTTCACATTAAGGATATTTCATATCCTGAACTTAGAAGTCAGCTCAACATTGCTCACCAGCAAAAAAAAAAGAGCACCAAAAAAAACCAAAACATTCCCACACGCTTTTATCCAGAGTTTTATACACACAGTGGTCACTCAAGCAAACCATGCACTCTCTGATCTGCTCTCCTACTACCAGTAGTTCACTTCTCTTCTACACATCGTTCTCCTTGCCACTGGACCTTTTCTTGGTCTAAATGACAGCAGGGAAGGGAGGAAGGTCCTCACATCACATCACTGAAATCACAGTGGTAACAGGAATGTTGGGGCAGAGTATTTGCAATGACACTGCCCTGCTTTGCTGGCACTGCTCTGTCTCTGTCCCCTGGTAGTGCTGGTGGAGCTACAACAGATCCAAACCTTCAGTGTTCTCTGCACATGGTTCTGGACCTTCCCACATGTTAATACTCTCCAACAGTTACACTGTTTTTCCAGCCCTTTTTATTTTCACAACATCTTTGAAGGAGATCTGTGAAACACTGAATCTTTAACAGATTTTCTTTTGCTCCTCAGCGTTCATTAGTTACATACACAGGAACACGCTGAAGAGAGAACAGATTTAAACATCTGACAAATTCCATCCCCGTCTCAATTTCTCAACTGTTACACTGTAAATCGTTATTTAACCATTTCCTCCAAGTTAAAAGGAACTTCATGTTTAAAGCGAAGAACAAAACAACCCACGAATACAGTTTAATAAACTTCATGTGGGTTTTATTCCTATCCTTATTAATAACCATACTTCAGCTTTAGTTATTATTTACAAGGGCAATTCAAGCAAATCGAAAAGAAGAGCTTTAAGTTAAGCCTTGTTCCATGTCATTTCAGGTTTACACACAGTTATGAGAGCAGACCATCCCCAGGAATATCTGACTGCACCTCTGCCCTGGCCTCCAAGTCTGCTAAACAAGGAAATCCCAGCATGTTCTCCCTTTTGTCCACTGTGGAAGGGGAAAGAAAATCCCAGCACACAGAAACCCGGCATGGTAATTTTAAGAGGTTTAACTTTTCAGCACATGGCCCAGCTATGGATAAATGCCAGACAGCTCCTCTTCCAGACAAGGGAATTCAGCAGAGCTGAAGGTTTCCTCGGGGGAAATAGTATCATCTTCTAATCCCAGCATGCCTGCACTGCCCTGCTTCCCACAGCAGAGAGGCTCCTGCAGTCACCTGAAGGGCAGCACCGCCCCACAGCACACAGAAAACACTCCCTGCCCCTGGCCAGGGTCTGAGCTGCAGCAATCTGCTCTAAACCAGCCCTCACCACCCTCTACTGCCAGTGAAGAAAGGCAACTCCTCCAGAGGGACAATTCACCAGCCTGAAGTACCTAATAAATAGGGATGAACCTCACTCTACAGCAGACAGGCTAAAAACCAACAGGCTGTGGCTTCTTCCATATTCTTCCTCTTTTTCCCAAGCACAGAGGAGATTGAACATTTCACCAGGAGTCCTTGGAGTTACTGCTCATTCCCTGGAGGCTGCAGTCCAACCTGCTCAGTTCTCTTTGCCCTGACTGGCCTTCCATATGGGATCCAAACCCACACAGCGACACCCAGGTCCTGCGTAGACACTGACACCCACCTGGGAATCAGTGGGAACTCAGAGACCCTACAAGAAGTCCAGATGGACACTCTTATCACCTCTCCTTGCCCACACCTGCCAAAGCTCGTCTACATCCACACCCACACAAAGTTTAGGGATGGTTCCAAGTGAACAGGGCACACCAGAATGAAGAGCCATTCAGAAATACTTTAACCAGCTGGAAGATTTGTCCACCAGAAGTTGCCTGAAGTTTAACATAGGTACATGAAGCTTGGAAGAAAAGCAGCTCTTTTCTTCTCTGCATGATGGGTTGTATGAGACAATACTACAAAATGTTTAGGGTTTCCCAACTTCCAGCATGCATTGTTTAAGGTATAGTTTCAATTAATTTATTCCATCCTATAAAGAGAAAATTCACCGTTGTCATTCCGTGAACCCTTGTAATGTGCATCATCCACTTCCACCAAACCAGTCTGCACAAGGAAGTCTTGCTGAGTTCACAGGAGACAAAAATGGGGCGAAAATGTTACATCAACTGGCCTGAACAGGGGGGAGCCACAAGCTCTTCTCTTACCTCCACTGAGAAGGACAATCCACTTTAATTACAGACAGGCCAAAGAGCAGTCCTGAACCCAAAATCAGAGATTCTGGATTTTAAAATGGAAGAGAAGTTACTCAGAATTAAAACTGTGCCTCTAAATGCATCCCAGCAATCTTCAGCTTTCAGATATGGTTCCTGAACAGAAAAGAGCTTTCAAGTTCATTTCTAAGTCAAAAACTAACACGCATTTTAACATGATCCTCTTAAAACTGTAGCTGTTAAAAAGATGTAGGTACAAGAAATATGAAAAGCCTACACCTGCTGTAAGGTACTGATGCTGCAGTCCAGCACTTCAGCAGTGACAGTGACTCTGCTGTGGCTTCACAAAGCTGCAGCTTCCCGAAAAAAGGGCCAACTTGCTCTGCTGGCTACAGTCTTCTAGACACAGGAGTGCGCAGAACTTTGCCTGTGGGTGTCCAGCACCAGGGAAGGGCAGTTCAGTCCTGGGGTCAGAATCCAAGTGTTCACACAACTGCATTCCCCACAGGACACAGCTGGAAGGCAGCAGGCCTTTTCAGGAACACGCTGCAATTGTCAAGAGGAACAGGAGGAGTATCCTCACCTGAGGTACTTTAGCTGGACCTAAATGATGATACTTTGGGTGCATCAGTCCTAAACACAGACCTGACACAGCCACAAGAGCACAGCCACCCTTCCAGGCGCAGCTGGAAGCTACAGCAGCCACACGCTGGTTAAAGGCAGCATCTGCGAGCAGAGTTTAAAAAACAGAACCCAACCTTCAGATGCCACACTGGGAATCTGATATCATCACCAGGAAGCAATTGCTCAGTCTGGCTGCAGCTCAGTTTTCATGCCACTGTGTCAGGGATTTTGTTTTTATTAGAACTCCACTTGCCCCGACCATTTTATATCACTTTTGCTATGATTTATGGCAGGGCTGAGGAATACAATTACAGCAAAGTCTGAGCCAGCTGGAGATCAGGATACAGGATAACTGCCCACTGCACCTCTCAGCAACCAGCCTTCCTGAATGAGATGTCCTGATCACCCAGTTCCAGTCCAACGAGCGCTCCCGTGCTGGAGTTTTCAGGAAACCTCCCACTGCAGCACTAGAACCGCTCAGAAGATAAATGCCAGGACAAACAGGATGTAAGGTTTTCACTACCAAGGTCCTTCTTCCAGCCCAGCATGCAGGTCTTGCCCATGTCGCCATCTGTGAAGCTGTGCTGCTGATGATGACAAAGCCTTATTCTTCCTGTGGCAAACAGGGCTTTAGGAAGCGATGGGAAAATCCAAAACCCACTGTAGGGATGGTACTGGCATTTTAAACTGCCAGACTAGGAGGCAAAATATTTGGGCTCTAGAGTCATCAGCTCTCAGTTCATCTCATGGATAATTTGAGGCAAAGTCTTGATTCCTCTGATCCCAGAAAACATCTTACCACTAAATTGCACAGCTTTCACCACAGGTATGCGGGTTAATGTGGCCACTGCAAAAGGCTGTGTGAACACTGAAAGCAGCCTAAAATCTGATTTGTTTCATGTTTAAAAATGGACTTAAGAAGCCAAAAGCCCACTTAGCTAGAATGAGGTGGTTTATCTACATATGATGTGAATCAGTTTAAAGAAACTATTTCAGAAATTAATGGGGTTCATTTAAGTTTAGTTTTCATCCATCTCAAGTTCAGGTTCATCCTAAAGACACTCAAATTTTATGTTCTCTAGTTTTGAGCTCCCAAGGGTATTATGAACCTTAACTCACTCAAATGCACCATGCACCTGCTTTTAGCCCTTTCCCATTCCTGGTGATTATCCGAATGAAGAGTAAATGAATGGATTCCTCTAACAGGAAAGGAGTATCCCAACATGCAGAAACACCTCTCTCACCCCGCACATCTGCCCACACCACTCTCAGCACTCCCAGGACCAGATGCACAGGCAAAGGCAAGCAGAGCTTTACCAACACTATCACTAACACTGGGCTTTGGTCCCCAGGAGGTGCCACAAACCAGCAGCTCTGACACCAAACCCTTTGTGATGCCAAGTCGATCTTGCTCACCTATGGCAATTTAGCCATTGCTTAGAGTTCCTACGACCCAAACAGACACTGCCACATTGCAGTTCATATTTGCAGAGTAATGAACAAAGACTACCTAGTCTTGTTTCTTTTCCAACTTTTCTACTGGGAATATCGCCAATCTTTTTCACCCCCTCCTCCATTCCCTGATCTCAGGCAGTTAGTACTGTGCCTACAACTACATTCCTCTTTTTTTAAAGGTTCCTTCTCTGCCTGTTTGTGCTTTCCAGCTCCGTTGGAGTAGGCAGCTTTGGAAGTCCAGCACTTCATGAACAGCACTAACAAAACATGCCTGGTGACAAAGGCGTAGAGCTGTTAGTGATTTAAAGCCTGAACTAGAGATATCGGTTTTAAGCCTCCCTCAGTGGAACTTGGCTCGATTTCCAGTACCACTCAGACACTCAGCATCTCTCAGCCAGTTTGTTGGGGGTTTTTTAATCCTGAGGCACAGCGCCCTCAAATGGCTCAGGAGCAAAGGCTGGAGCCCTGAGGGCAGAGCATGAACTGCTTCTCACTGCAGTTTAAGGCTAAACCTCCATCAGCAAGTCTGTCTCGAGCAGCACACACCCCAGGACACACATCCCAGGACCACGTGTTGGGAATCAAAGCTTAACACCCTGCTGACTTTCTGAAGTACTTCCAAGTTATCAACAATAATTGCAAACTACTCATCGTCTCAGTCCTCACCCCTGAAAAACTTTCTGTCCCACACAAGATCACCTGCTCCTACCAGGATGCTCAGAGGAGAAACAGGCCCTGCAGAGCCACCTACAGCCTCAGGTAGAGAAATCCTGACACTTGTGGTAGGAGTAACATTCCTGAGTGGGATGGTTCCTCCAACCACACCAGAGTACCAGGGGACAGGTGTCCTCACACTGCTGCTCCCACCCAATGCCCCGACACCGACGGCAGGAGCCAGGTGGGAAGGGCTGAAGAGCTGCACAGCTGCTACAGGAGTGAGCCAGATGACCAAATCACCCACAGTGGGACTCAGCCACCTGCCCAATGGTGACAAAACATGTTCCCTCCACCAGGACACTCCTCTGCAGCACCCTCAGGCCATGCCACCCATCCACAGCGGAGCCACGGGAGCTGAGACTCCTCAGGGATGGCTGAGGCTCCTCAGGGATGGTTGAGGCAGCTCCACAGCGGAGAGCCAGGGCAGAACACCCACCGTGGGACTGCGGTGGCGCCTGGCAGGGCCGGGGAGGGGAGGGGACAGCGAGGTGAGGGGACAGGAGGGTCACTGCGCTGAGGGGAGCTGAGGCAGGGGCATCCCTCATCATCCGTCTGAGGGGAACAGCCCGGTGGAGGGGAGGCTGCCTGCACCGAGGGGATCGGGGCGGGATGGCGGCACCAGCCCCGAGGAGGGGAGCCCGGCGGGATGTCAGTACCAGCCCTGCGCAGGTGCTGAGGGAGGCGAAGGAGTCGCTGCGGTTCAGCACGCGTCCCGTGTAGAAGCAGAGCCGCTCCCGCGGGGGCCGCCGCTCCTCCCCGCGCCGCTGCTCCACCGCGAAGTCCCGGGCCAGGAATCGCAGGTCGCGGCGGAGGTGCAGGTACAGCTCGGCGCCGGCGGCGGGCAAGCGGAGCAGCACGGCCTCCTCCTCCTCCTCCTCCGGCAGCGGCAGCGCCCGCCGGCGCCGGGGGCCGCCGCGATCCCCTCCGGGCGGCAGCAGGTGGATCTTCTCCAGCGGCACTCGCTCCGGGATCACCACTTCCAGCTCCGCTCCGCCAGCTGCAGGCGAGAAGGAGAGAGGCTCAGGCGCTCGCACCCCGACGGGGCGAACGGGGGGTTCCGCGCCCCGGGACCCCCGCACCGAACCGGGACAGCCCCGCGCTCGGGCTTCAGCGCTGGAAACTGCGAACGGGCTGCGCGGACAATGGAGCCGGCGGAGCAGAGGCGTTTATTTCTCTCTGTATACACAGGTATTAGAGACAGAAACGTGCAGGGAGGAGAGGAATAAAGCAAACGCTAAAGCTACTTGTATCATTAAATATATATATATATATATAGCTCAGACACAAGCATCGCATTTCACCAACCCCAATAAAAATCTGCAGGGAGAAGGGGAAAAGCAGAGCGAGCCGCAGCCGCAGCCAAGGACAGTCAGCAGCTTTCCACATGGAACGCTCCGGCAGCAGCAGCAGCGGCGGCAGCAGCGGGAGGACAGGAAAAGAAAATAGAAAAGCCTGGAGCGATTCATCCCGCAGGCAGGGGATGAGGTGCGCGCCCCGCGCCCGCACGCTGCCGCCCGCGGCGCGGGGCCGCCTTGTCAGGACAGCCAGGAGCCCGGGGAGCGCTACCTGTGCCGGCGTCCAGTCCGCAGAGCAGCAGGCAGGGCACGACGAGGGGCAGGAGGCAGCCGTCAAACATCGTCGTGCGGGCGGCGGGGCCG
>VZRE01014217.1:270430-312630 GCA_013396775.1 Cephalopterus ornatus
CGGCCGCGGCGGGAACCGGGCACAGTCTGCTCCGGCCGCGGAGCCGCTGGGAACGTCCCAGCCAGATCACCACGGGGCTCTGGTACAGGGCAGCCCGCTGCTGGCCTGACCCATCATGCTTTCACAGGATCACAGAATCTGCCGAGTTGGAAGGCACCCACAAGGATGATCCAGTCCAACCCTCAGCCCTGCACAGGCCCATCCCCAAGGGTCACACCATGTGCCTGAGGGTATCATCCAAACACTCCTTGAGCTCTGTCAGCTTTGGTGCTGTGCCCACTGCCCTGTGGAGCCTGTTCAGTGCCCAACCGCCCTCCAGAGGAAGAGCCTTCTGATATCCAACTTAAACCTCCCCTGACACTACTCCAGGACCTTCCCTCAGCTCTTGTCCCAGGTCCCCGCAGAGCAGAAATTGGTGCCTATCCCTCCTCTGCCCCTCCCCAGGAGCTCTCCCCTCAGTCTCCTCCAGCTGAACACACCAAGTGTCCTCAGTGTCCTCACAGAGCTTCCCCTCCAGACCCTTCACCATCTTCATTGCCCTCCTTTGGACACTCTCTAATTGCTTAATATCTTTCTTGTATTGCGGTGACTAAGACTGCACACAATATTGAAGGTGAGGCCGTCCCAGTGCAGATCAGAGAAGGACAATCCCTTCCCTTGACTGGCTGCATTACCGCTTTTTCATGACCAAAACAATTTTGACACTGCTATGGAAGGTCACTTGAAAAACTCACCTATTCTTTCCCTCCATCATCCGCAGGATCAATCTCGGGGCTCAGAGGACCAGGAAAAAAAACAAAGTTGGCAATATCACAGAATCACAGGTCACGTTGGGGCATCTGGTCCAACTTCCCTGCTCAAGCAGAGTAACCTTAGAACACAATATATGAGCACACAAAGACTTTGGGCAGTGATCTCACATACTCCAGAAGCACTTACCATATGGATAAAACAAGTGCATAAAGCTCAAGAGATACAAAAATTGATTTTTGCTACCAATTCCCACTTTCACTGAGATCCTGCAGCCACCAGAGCTCCTTCCCACCTGGTTAGGCCACGTCCTGCATGTCCTCAGCTGTGCAGGAGTCAGGAAAAGCCAGCTTGGACAGGGGCTGTTGAAAGCAGCAGGGTGATTTCCAAGAGCAAAAGGTTTCCACTGCATTCAGTGGGCTTTGGATTGGATTCTGCTCTCCTGGCATGGCTGACTTGTGGAAAGCAGTCAAGACCCAACCTGTTAGCAGCTTTAAACTTTGGTGGCCCAGCAGAACAGTGTCTTAGACTTTAAACTTCTGCAAAAATCTGCAACTTTGTTCCTGAAATTGTAGAAGAATTCAAAGGAAGACCCATAAAAGAGTGTGAATGACTCTGGCAGATCTCCCTGCAGCACTTCCACAAGAGTTGTCCGCAGCAGTACTGACAGTGGTAATGGCTCTGAGTCGCAAGCAAGAGGAATTAGATTTGGATGTTCATCCCTGGGAGGGCAGGAAGCTGGGGGAGTGCTGAGAAAAGGGCTGTTTGAATTTAGGACAAGGGCTGGTAAGAGACATGAGTGTGTTAATACCTGTTTTCTTTCTTCCAGGCATTGGACAGGCAGCAAGAAGCACGTTTTCCTCGAGAGCTGCTCCTATACAAGGAGAGAGGCAGTTTGAGATCAGGTGAGATTTAATAGCTCTCTGTTTCCCTCTCTCTTTCAAGGCTCGCTCTGCTCTCAAATAAGAAGTTACTAAAGCAAAGGGACCGGCCCAGATTCATTCAAGGCAGACAAAATCTCAGTTTGGGGCTGCCTTGCTCTATGTCAGTAGTGTAACATAACATGGAAAACAAAACCTCAGAGCCTGAAATTCCCTCCTGACCTGCTGTGAACCAGCAATCTCAGTGCGTCCCCCCAGGGCCAGGGCTCTGGCTGGCACAGCAGCTCAGGGCAGCAGCTCCCCCACAGCCCTTCCACCCGTGGCAACCCTCCACTCCTGAGAACCACGAGGCAATTTGATTTGTGAGCTGCCAAACCTGGCCTGAGCCCTCAACAGCCACGTTTAAACCCAGACCACCAGCTGACTTCATTTGCTGAGGGATCAGAGCTGTTGCCTTGTCTCTGCCCTCAGAAAGGTTTGACGTGGGAGGGAGCTTACATTTGTTTAACTTTCTAGTAGATCCTTTCTCCCACCTTCCCAAGTCCTCTGCCAAAAAATAATAACAATACAGAGAAAGAATAAATTTAATAGTGTGGGGGAAGAGAGGCACTAATAAAGAGAAGTCTGTAACTTACTGCATGGAAGAACTCGCTCAGTGGCTGGGCTGGCTGGCACAGACTGCACTGGAGTAGGGATACTCCCTGTGGAGCATCCCAGACTTTCAGAGTGTCTGGACAGGAGCCCAAGAGGCTGCAACGCCCCATGACAGGGGCAACATCCCAGGCAGACCTCAGTGCTGGCAAGGGCTGGAGCCAGGAGCGAGGGACAAGCCCCCAGAGGTACCCACACAACAAAAGAGGAATCTGTCTTAGGAGCAGCAGCGGTTTTATTGAATTCAAATCGCAAAGCTCCAGTGAGACACAGACTCTCTATATTAATTGAACACCACGGGCTTTTCAGAAATGCCTTGAAATTGTTCCTGATAAGGATAAACTCGTGTGGCTGGAGGGGGCTGTGGTCCTGCTGTGGCGGTTGCATTGCTCCCCTGCTCCCAGCCCGTTTGTGAGGAGGTGTTTCTCCTCTCACCATCACAGAGGTTGGATTTGGCCCTGCAATTCCTAGGAAACAAGCCCTCTCCCCCCTCTGAAAATGGTGTTGTATTTTTTTCTTTCAATTTTAAATGTACGTCGAGGAAGCCAAGTTTCATGGCCATTATTGCACAGTTAATAACCCTTTGGAGACTGAAGACATGTGTTATATCCATCTTCCCGAGCAGTCACTTGGCTCACTGCCTGGAAAATGCCAGCATGGGAAGGGTTAACTTGGCCACTGCTCAGCCTTCTCCCTTCTCTCCAGCCACCCTTTTCCAAACCCTTCCTGTCCTGGTCCTAAGTGGGCAATCCCGACCTCACAGGTGCTGCTCTACTGCTGGGACACTCTGATGCCTTCCCTGCTCTCCATGCAGCTCCTCTCCTCACCAAGGTCTTTGGGCATCCGGAATTTCTTCCCCTCCAGAGGATGCAGAGCTTGGCCAGGCTGGTCAGCCATGGACCTGGCAGGTGCTGCTGTTACCTGTGCAAATGACCCCCCAAAAAACCATAAGCCAGTTTTAATGAGAAGTAGGGACCAAGAAAAGCTCTTTTGTAATTTAAAACCATCCACCAAATAAATACAAGTAGTTCCAGAGGTGCCAGCAGTGGGCTTCCTACAGACTGGCTTTACATAGGGAGCCAGAGGTTCCATTAAAGCTTCTTCCCTGGATACAGGGTGTTCAAGGCTGTGCTGCATCATGTGGGACTCACTTCTTACAGGTGGGCTCAATGATCTTTAAGGTCTTTTTCAACCTGGAGTCTCCAGTGTCTGGAACAGTTCACACAGCCCTCAGCAGAGGCAGTCAGGAGGCTTTTGCTTCCAGCAGCCTGAATTCTCCCAGGCCTGTGAGTGAAAAACTCCCTCTGGGACATCTCTGTCAAGTCTGGCTGAAAATGGACAGTCTGCTCATGAGCTCCTGAGGATAAAGAGCAGAAAGAAAAGTGACTGTGACACTGGAGGTGGCACCCATGTCCTCAGGGGAGCACACAGCCTGCTTCAGCTCATCTAAGTCCATGGCAGACCTGTCTCTGGAAAGCAGGGAGTTTATTCACGGGCTGACAAGGGTCCCTTTTGTCACAGGGAGTTTCCTTTCATTGACTGTGTCTGTCTGACAAACAGCAAGTGCATTCCACGAGGTTTTCCATGAAGATCTTCCCCACAGACACTTCCCCCCTGCCTATCTCCAGGAATGGGGAAAAACACCCTATTTCCATGGGAAACAGAGACAAGAGAAGAAAAACACTGCTGTGGGATGGGGGCTGAGGAATGGACCCCTGAAATCCCAGGGTCGCTTCACACCTGCCCCCATGAGATGGAGGTCTGGGACATTCCCACCCCTGCCCCTGTCTGTACTAAGCCTCCCAGGTATCCTTGCTGCCCTGGCACACCTTTGGAGGGATCAGGCTGCAACATTGTCAGGAGCAGAGAAGGACATGGCACACAGGCCACGGCCGGTGAGAGAAGTCAGGGATGTAACAGAACGTGCTCACAGCAGAGCTACTCAACTGCAGGGAGCCGGGAGAATCCACAGAATCCACTCCCTCCGACAGGCAGCACTTCGTGCAGAGATCAGAAATGTCAGTGCCCCACCACCTCCAGCCTGGCCATGGTGGGGTTTTTAACCACAGACAGGGCCAGTGCAGGGTCTGTGTGGGATGGGAGAGCTGTGCACAGATACCATCACCCAGGCCACTCCGGCCAGCCTCACGTCACTCCCCAGGCATGCGGGGACCAGGGGACAAAGGAAAGAGCTCTCGTTGTTTGGGGCTGACCCTAAAGTTCAACCAGGCTTTTCGTGAAGTCCAGTGTTGCCACTTCTGGTGATGTTATCAGGAACCTGGGAATAGCTGGCACTTTCTTTTGTTCCAATTTATGGGTTTGTTTGGGCTTTTCCTCTACAGACCTTGGCTCCTGCAATCACGAGATTGATTTCTCATTTAACTCCATCACTCCATGTTTGACCCCCTGACAGGCTGGGAAATGTGAGCTGTGGGAAGCCTGGAGGTTTATTGCCCAGGAGCAAATTAAGAAGTTCTCAACCATGGGATTGTTTAAAATAATCCTTTCTCAAAAAATTTTGCTGTTGATTCTTTTTTTTTTTTCGGTAGGGAGGCAGAAGTTCTGAATGCTTGGAGCTGACACCAGCAAAGCCCTTCATGCAGGCACCACCTCCCTCTGTCCCTGCACTGTTCCTCATCTGGCCATATCCCACATCTGGCGTTCCCCATCTCCTCTCAGTCATCTCTCTTTTTATCCAACACCTGCCTCGGACAAGGATCATCCCTCAAAACCACATATTCCATATAAGGCTCCTTCTTCTCTGTGTATTCCTTGCAGCAGGGCACAAGGAGCCAAAGGGGGAGATTTGTAAGGCAGGAAGGTGGTGCATGGCTTGGAAGAGGGACAGAGGTGATGCCAAGGGGAGGCACAAGGCAGGTCACCCATCTGCAAGGATGACTACCAGGGCCTGGACCTGGTAGCCCAGTGTAACTGCACAGACATAAAGTGGCTCCTTTCCCCCATGAAAGCACTAATAAGGGGAACTGCTGACTTAAAACACTCTTAATAATGTTTTCCTATTTCTTTAACACCTCTCCCTGGAGCACTCTCTCCTCCCTTCACAGCGTCTTGGCCAATTACACTTGCAAAACAAACAGAACACTCGATATCCCCACGAGCGCGGATTGCCGGGGTCAGGGGCCCGCGGCCGGCGGGGGCTCCGAGGTGGGTCACGGCACAGGAGCCAGGAAGGCCCCTTCCCATCCCCGGAGATGGGAAACCACAGCCAGGCACTGTGGGGGGACAGGCCAAGGTGGGAAGGGCTGTGTCCCAAGGCTGTGTCCCAAGGCCAAGCCCCTCTGGCCCCCCAGCTGGGGTCTGAGTCTGTAAAACACCCCTTTTCCCTTGTGGAAGTCAAACAGCCCCAAGCCCATGTGCTCAGGTCACTGGGGCTCTGGACTTCCGCTGTCTAACCCTTCTTTTGTCTCATATTCAAGCTGTTCCCAAGCTGCCCTCAAAGCTTTGTCAAACTATTTGAACTTTTTCAGCAATCAAAAACCTCCACCTTTTATCCATGAGCAGCGATAGGACCAGCAACATTCAGTTATTTTTCCCCCCAGGATCAATCCTTTACTCAAGTTTGTAATGATTTTCCTCGTTGCTCCCGTTTTGGAGTCAGAGCTGTGCAGAAGCATTACAGAAGCTGTGCAGAGTTCATAGCACAAAACCTCTGACTGCTTTAAAAAAATTAAATTTTAAAAAATTCCATTAAAATAAAAAACTTTTATTTGCATGCCCCCTCCCCATTCCTGGCTGCTCTGCAGTTCTCCCCTTCTGGACCAGTTGGTCTTCACATTCCCTTCCCATCACCCCCAAGTGAGTCAGGAAATTCCCCAGCGCTGACCCAGGAGGACCAACCCTCTCAGCAGGGAGGGAGCTGTGGGCACTCACGTGCTGTCCCACAGCCTTTACTATGAGCTCCACAGCCTGGAGATGCAAACTGGGATGTTTGGTTGTAGGATCATAGAATCCTACACTGGTTTGGGTTGGAAAGGACCTTGAAGATCATCTGGGTCCTGCAGGGACACCAGGTAGCTCAGGGCCCCATCCAACCTAGCCTTGGTCAAGGATGTTGCCCATGAATGTTAGTTGTGTAGCTTAGGGGTCACTTGGAGCACCTATTTGGGGAAACAGCCCCATATTCTGGGCTCTTGATCTGCCCTGAAGCAGCAAAAGCATGTTAGTTCTCAGGGGACAAGGGAGCAGGGCAGGCAGGATGTGCTGTGACCATTGCTGGGCCATATTTGCAGTGCTGTGCACCTTGGCAGGGGTTGTGCCTGTCACACTCTCCTAAGGGACAGCAAGGGCTGCCTTCTCCACAGCCAGTGAGGAAACCCAGCTGCCCACGTCAGCACAGCCTGGAGTCACCGGGTAGGAACAGCCAGATGGAGGGGGAGTGCGGGGTCTGGAGAGAGCAGCACTCCCCAAGTCTGACACACATCCTGGTCCTAATCAACAACAGCCACCAATACCTCATCCCAGCCCATTTGGGGCCAATATTGTCATTTTTTGCAAGGCCCTACAGTGACCCAGGAACAGAACGGAGATGCTCCTCTGATGCTGGATCCTCTCTCCCAGCAGAGCTGGCAGCTCACTTTGGCTTGGTCACAAGTGTTTGTTCAGAACAGCAAAACATCAGCATCACTCCAGGACTGTCCCAGTGCCGGCTGTCGGGATTCCTGGGCTGGACACAGGCAGGAAGGGAGAGGAGGTGTTTTCAGGGCACCTGCTGGCAGTGAGGACTCCCACTGGCACCATCTGTGAGCTGGGATGGAGGGAACTGCATCCACAGCTGGGCACAGGCCATGGAAACCCCTCATGGAGAGTGCCAGGCAGGCAAACTCGAAGCCTCAGGAAGTCAAATCCAGCTGTCTCCTGGCTCTGAACAGGAATCCTAGGGAAGAGCTGGGCTCAGACGGGAACCACGGAGGCTGCCACCCACATTCCACACTGTCCAAGCACCTCCTGTCCATCCACAGCCATGGACAAAGCCCATGGAAATTTTTCATCCTGCTATCAAAGCAAACCCGTTCCCAGCTCTCTGCACAGCCATAGCTGAGCACAGCCCGACCACGAGGGCTGTGCCAAACGGGATTAAAGGAGTTTGTTTAGACCAAGGGATCCCTTTTCCCTGCTGATGCTCACGAGGAGCGTGGAGTGTGCAGGCTGTGTGTGCTTGGTCAGGGCGCCATTGCAGCCAGGGCTCAGCACAGCTGGGAGCTCACCAGGGTCACAGCTTTCATGGACCCCAAGCCCAGAATTTCCTCCTGGAAAGAACCAACCACAACAGCAGTAAAGGAAGGAATATACACTGTGCCCCCCAGACCCTGAGACATCCCTGGGGGAAAATCCCCAGAACTCCTAGATTTTGGTCTTAAATGCTTTGTCTCTGCTCTGCATTTATAAATAAACCCGGTTTGTCCAGCATTTAACACTTTAATGGGTTAATGGGTGCTCAGCCTGGGGCTGCAGAGACCACTGCTTAAGTGCATTGAAGAAGTTTGGGGACAGCTTTCTACAGGGAGCACTTCTCAGTGGTGCCTCCTGACAGTGCACTGGGTTTTGGAGGTGTTTTAGGGCATATTTTGAGTTTGGGAGGTGATATCCCACTGCTCCCCCTTTTGCACATGCACATGCTGGACCTGGCCCAAACCCTTCCACCCTCGGAGCTTTGCTTTGTTGTTTGGCAATGGTGCAAAACACAGAGCACTTCCTATGTTTGGTGTGGAGAGTCTGTTCCTGAGGTGGGACAGCACCAGTGGCATGGCAGTGCCTCATTATCCTGAGATCTATCATCCTTATTTGCATTACAGACATTAAGGTTGACAACAGGGCTTCACTTACCACAGACTCTGTGGCTTGGTAAATATGTAGTTTAAAGAGACAATATGAAAAAATACAAGCAGTAAAGCAGCAGCAGAGCAGATTTAGCATCCTTTCTTTCCCAGCACTATCCCAGATGTGCCAAGTACAGCTCCAAGGGAGTCAGCAGGAGAGTGCTGCACCTCTGGGAGAAGGGCCACTGGTGACACCCAGGTAGATGCCAACCCTTGGAGTCCTCTGGACTGGAACCAAACCCTGGGACTGGAACTGGTACCAAACACTCTCAGCAGAATTTGTAAAAGTGCTCTTTTCCCAGCGACACACCAGACACTTGCTTCACAGTCAGAGATCGACCAAGTGGAAATTACCAGCTGCAAGAATTTTGCACCCCGATATTCAACGGAATCTCTGTTTTCAGGGGCAAAAGGACGGACAGCAGCGCTCCCGGGAGCCGGGTCCCGACGGGAGCCGTGTCCTGCTATTGCCACCTCGTGGGGCCTCGCAGCAATGACCAGGTCACCACCTCGGGGGATGGCACAGGGATGGGATGGGATGTTCCATGAGCAGCAGGTATAGCCCGGCAGCGCTGGGCTCTCCCAGGGCAGCCAGAACCGGAGGGAAGCAATTCCCGGGTTCACTAAATCCTGTGTATGCCCTGCACAATTGTGTGGGTATAGAACAGTCCTCACTTCAGGCCAAGGGGCTCCTGCTACAATGTCCTGTGCTCTGCTCAAGTGCCATCCTTGCAGGATCCGAAGGGTTCCATAAAAGCTCCAAACAACCACTACATGACTTCACTGCCCCTTGCCATAGGGAAATGTATGAGACATTCTTTGGTTGCTAAATAATTCCTCTAAAACAGCAAAGGAACTAGGTAGGATTTTGCACAGCCTGATAAAACTTAGCACAACCTGATAAGATTTAGCTCCTGCTTCCCACAGATTCTTGTCCTGAAATTCCAGGAGTTCTCCTGCACTGTTCACAGCCCACAACGCAACCCAGACACTTACCCGTAGGTGCACTAGAAAGGCCTTTTAGCAGCTTTCTTCTGCTCTTGGTTGTAGAAAGCAAACACACAAATCTTCCAGGAGCCCTTTTAGACTCCTGGGATTCTCAGTCAGCCAGGAAAAGCACAAAACCAGCGCTGAGGTCCAAGGGGGAGTCAGGCTCCACCTGCAACTGGAGGTGACCCGTGGGGTTGTTGCCACAGCTGCAGGTCTGCTGGGCTCCACTGGGCTCCTGGCCCAGCCCCAGCGAGTCCCTCCCTGTCCCCTCACTCACATACTGGGAGCTTTCTAAAGGAGCCTTTCCCAGATCCTCCTGCCTTCCCTCCTGCTCTGGGAACTCATTGTTTGGGCTCAACCCGAAAGGGCCAGTGCTCAGGGAAAGGAATTGTCCCGGAGGCAGAGTTCTCTGCTGGAAGTGACATTTCTGCCTTGAAAAGGGGAGGACTGCTTTCCCAGGAATGTCTTTCAAAGGATACATGGCCAGTTTGGGAAGAGGTGAAGGTGAGTGTCCTGCAGAGAGAAGATCTCATTTTCCAGGGAGGATTCTGCCCTGGGCTATAGGAAGGGGAAGCACTGGGGCTGTGCCCTGCTGTTCTTATCATTGTACCCGGTCACAGGAGGTCTGGGCCCAATTCTCATCACTATCACGGGAAAAGCTCCTGTGAATTTCAGTGGGAATTTAATCACCTATTTTACTGCTCAACTTAAACTTCTTTTAGTCCAACTTCTTTTGTGGGAGGAAAACTACAGACTTTTCACCACCTGAAACAACTGCCTGGGAGTTGTTTCTTCCCACTCGCCTCAAAGCAGAGTAATATTCCATAATATTCCAGGCTACAAGGCCACGCGTCTTGCACTTCAAAGTCACTGTGGAGAGGGTTTATACTTGTTATTCCACTTAATGTTTCTGACTTTGCAATGATTATGGGGTCTCCTCTCAATGCTTTATGGGGTAACAAAACTCAGGAGAACAGGGCTCTCCCCAGCTGAGTAAATAGAAGCTATTTTCATAAATCTTTGGACTATTGGAACATCAACAACATTATCCTATGTGGGTTGTTATGACTCTGTGTTTGCAGAGCCCTCTGTTGAAACTCAGACTGGTGCTTTCAGCCTTGTCTTCTGTTAAGGCACAAATTTCAAGTAGTCCCACAGGGCGTTCCTTCAGTCAAATAAACTCTCAGCGCCCCAGCTGAAGCTCTCTGGGTGAAGTTCACGCTGCTGTGATCACCTCCCTTTCCTCAGCTGGGAATCCCAGTCCCTGACAAGGGCCTGATGGCAGGGCTTCACCTCTTCCCTGTGATGCTGGTCCCTCAAGGGCCATCAGATAGATTCCATACAGTTCCTGAGCAGAAATGCCATTCTCAGTGGGAATACAGATGTCCTGTGTGACCTCCAACAGCTCCGAGGTGTTTGTCCTCCTCAAGGTCCATTGGGCAGCCAAAGCTGCCACAGAGACACAGAGGCACAGAGCTGGAGGGGGAAAGTCAAACTGGCAGGGAAGATGCACTTCCAGTGATTTTGAACACGACTGATGGAATCAGCTCACAGGTACATTGCTGGCTCATGTGCTGCTCCATACAAAAGGCTCTGGAGTTCTCCCTCCTGGGCCATGTCCGTGTGCTGAGCATGGATTGTCATCCCTGCCCACTGGGGATGTGCTGCTCTTCAATCCCACAGCTGGGGGAAGTGCCTGTGGAGATGGTGTTTTTCTTCCTAAATCAGCAACTTCTTTTTTTATTCTTCACAGTTTGTGAGTTGCTTGTAGCCAAAACTCACACAGCCCTGCTCGATTTGTTTTCCATCCACTTTATTCTTACTCATAAGCTTAAAAAAAAAAAAGGAAAGAAAGAAAGAATTCAGCTAATAAAACCAAAGCATTCTGCTACAGTTCATTATTTGGGCTGGAACACCTTCCCTTATGTTTGTTTGCCCATGGGAGGAGATGGCAAGTCAGAACCTCTGTGATCCTCCCAACCGGGGAGGCACAAATGGAAAGAAGAAATATGGAACAGCTTTTCAGCGGATACAGATCTGCACAGCTTGTTTTCCACAGAGCTTTCCTGCTTTTGCCAGTTGAAGATCCACGTCTGAGCTGCCTCAAGTGTTCTTATGATGAGCCACTGATAATCTCACCTCAAAACCCAGCTGAGGAGTGTAACATTCCAGAGGGAGTAGTTCTTGGTGTACGTAGGACCACTGTCAAGTATTTTAATCAAAGCATAAATCTTGAATAATACAAATGATGGATGAGGATATCATGGGTGAGGATAATTTTCCTTCCTCTCCATTCATTAATTGTTCAGGAAAACACAAGTTCATTTACAGCCATGGCTGTTACCTCTTATGAAGACTGTGGGTCATCCAGCTTTTCCCAGGCAAGGGAAAAACTTGGAAGAGTAAGGAATTCATTCATGAATGGGCTCTCATTGGAAAGCTGGGAGGGAATGGGCAGGGAAAACAAGGAAATCCTCACCTGTTTTTAAAAAATATTTATTTGTAATGTGTATCACAATTGACCAGGCAAAGTCAGTGGTGTTAAGAACAACAAAAAAAGAGAATTATAGCAAATAATATGAATTGACAAAATGAGTTCTGTGGAGCAAAGGAGATCTGTAAATCAAATCCAGAGAGGCTGGTAAATCTAACTATGAAGTAAGTCCAGAGGCAGCGTAGTACACATGAACAGGAATACCTGAACTAAAGGCAGAGAAATTAAATGGAACAGAAGAGTTTCCCCTGAGTCTGATGGACTAAGATTTGATTTTCAGCCTATAACTATCAGAAATATTTTGGCATGGTCAGACTGACACAGCAAAGCCAGAAGCACTGTGTCATCTCATTGGACCAGGATACACTTTGTGAAATGGTGACAGTAACACGTCAGAGTCTGTGCTCCCAGTCACACCTACGGCTCTTCTGCACCTGCATTTGGAGACTCTTTTCACACCAAGATTATAAAAATGTTAAGGCTGAATTTTCATTGCATTGCACTGAACAGACTGAAAACTTCGAAGCATCATGACATGAATTTCTTTGGCAGGAATTGTGTCCCCGTGAGCTCAGCTTCTTGTTTCTGGGTTTCCATCAGTAAAAAGCAGAAAAAGAAGCTCCCCTAACTTCAGGAATGACCAATCTGATGTTAACAGGGGAGATACATCCAGTCCCACTGTCAGGATCCATTCCGACTTCTTTCTGTGCTGTGGGTATTTATTCCCAGTTCCTAGAGCTTTACCTTCAGGATGTTTAGGTCTAATTCCTGTGTGGCCATGGCAGTAGCCCCTGGGCAGTGCCCTCATGGCCTGCCTTCGACACCCCTCACTGCAACATGAGGCAGTTCTTTGCTTTTTTACTGTGCCCAGACAATCTTCACCCTCAGGATGTTGTTTTCTTCCACATTCTTCTGTACTCACCCAAAATTTGCCTCGATGCTTTACATCTGAGTGTATTTATCTACCTTTTGCTCTTCCTCGAAGACCCCAGTTTCACACTGACTTAGAACAACAGTTCTGGCAATTAGGTTGGATAACTGCAATCCAAAATTTTTCCTAGGCAAGACTCCAATAGAATTAATTGGCTTCAGTGGGAGACTTGTCCTGAGCAGAAAGGGTAAGATTTGGCCTCAAAGAGACTATAAATTCCAGTTTAAAAACAAGTAGTTGTTCAGAGGCTCATTCCTGTGACAACATCATTCTTTGTGTTTCCTTTCCTGAATTCCTTTCCTAGTCATAGGAGGAAAGCTTCTGGCACCAAAATTAAATGATAATACCCTGGACACATCCCAAAACTCATTTACATCTCAAAGGAAGCACCCTTGTCTCTCCAAGGGACTGTAAAGCCTCCAAGATGCTGGATTTCCATGTTTTGTTAGGAAAGGGCAGTGTTTTTCATGCAGGCAACAAACAGGCCCTAATATGCAACTATGCCCCTGCCAAACTTAGCAGTTGCTTTAGATGGTCCCATTCCACCAGCACACATCTCCCATCCTTCTCAGAGGCTGTAGGCCATGCTCCTTCCTCAGTGGAATTGTCCTTGTGGTAAAACAGGCACATTTACCTGGTCCAAAATGCAAGTAAAAAATCAAACAGTGCAAAAAATGAAGCCCCTGTTTTCTACAGCTTCTTGTACCTGCAGAGAAAACACTCCTCTCTTCATATCTGAGATCCCAAACACTTCCCCTGCTTTCAAATGCTTCAGTCACTGAATTACATCCCACTTGCCAAGGAAATCTTGGGAAAACAAGTCAGTCATGTCACACTTCCCGTAGGTCACCAATTCCTGCCCCAGCAGCCGAAAGGGAGCGGAGCCTTCCCAAACTGAGTGCTCCGCTCCAGGGCTGTTGTAGCCCTGCTCCCCTAGCCTCCATCAGGCTACTGGATTTAGCTCCTCAGATGATCTCAGCTACCGTAGAATCACATGCAGAGCCTCTAAAACTTATGACACCAGTCATTTATGGCCTTGTGAGCTCATGCAGCTGGAAGTGAGACTGGCACCACCCTGTTTACAAGGCTCAGGCTCTGCCTGGAAAGCCCCAGGACTGAAAATGCTGCTGCATTCCACACTGGGGTTAGAAAAGAGGGGCAAATTTAGGATAGAGGCACTTGGGGGAACTGATCAAACCTCCACTGCTCCTCCACTGCTTACAGATAAACAATGGTACGTGGCCAAAGTCACACAAAGTTTGGCTCTAACTTACGTGATTACCGATTTTGTAACAGGACAGAGATGGAAATACAGATCCTGGTATGAGAATAACCCCACAGCACTGACAGTGTGACATTCCATGCCAGTCCCCAAAGCCTGGATACCTGCAGTGAACACTCCAGAACCTCAAATCAGAACTTGGCACTCGCTCCAGAGAATACAATATCCAAGAAGTTCACAAGAAGGGACTGGATGAGATTTGTTTTTAACCCTCTGGGCTGAAGACGTGTCAGGAGCAGGGGGTGTTTTGAAGACAAGTAAGTGCACAAGGACCTGTGAAAAGACCCAATTTCCATTCACTCTTTCCTCTCCTCACTGCCCCTTCTGTTCTAACACTGGGCCAAACGGACTGAAAGACATTTGGGAAACCTGGAGCTCAGTGGAGAGTCAGGGTTGAGTTTTGCTGTTTTAACAGTGGTTTCCTTGACAGGTAAATCTTCGAACACAATATCTGAGCTATCTATCATACAGCACATTTCAGAGAATGACTGTATTTCTGCACTGAAGCCAACCCTTCACAGGCAAGTGATTTGAATTCCTCTATGTTTGCTTCCTCTGGCCTCCAGGAAATGAAACCTAACTTAAAAAAATACAATTTTTGATGAGGGTTTCAACTGAGCAGTAAAGACTGAAGTGCCAGTCACTGCAGAGCACTGTCAGATTTTTCCCACATTGAGTAATTCTGGTTCCTAATGGGAGTTCACACTAAGTTACCTACCCCAAAACATCTGTGATTTAAACTGTTTGATGGAATGTATCAGACTGAAAACCAGTGGGACACTGAATTATTTGATTCCCCTGAGCTCTGCCCTAGCGGAGCACTGTCAGTGCCCAAACCTCTTCCCACACACTTCCCAACGATTCGGAAAGCAGGTCATTAACACATTTTGGCATTTTATGCAATTTCTCCCTTCCCTCTAAACTGGGCTTTTTTCCAGGTCCAGTAGCCAACAATAAATCAATCACAGTCTCTCACAAGCCTTTTGACTCAAATTCTATCCTGTAGGTTGGGCTGAAACCAGAGCAGAAATCACTGCAGGAGGTGGGGCGGGACGGGGCTAGTGGTGACTGCCACTGAGGAGATGTTTGCTTGAACCACTGCTGCTCTTGCTGCCGTTCTTTGTGGAATCCTCCTCAGTATCTGTGACAGAATCTTCCTCCTCTTCATCACTCCGATCATCTTTTAAGTCCTAGGGAGAAGAAAGCACTGTGAGCACATTCTGGTTTGCAGTGTTACTGTCAGGTAAGCTACTGGAGTGCTGTTAGTGCACAGATCCTTCAAAAAGACCAGACAAGTTATTGTTAAAGTGAACTGGGTATCTGGATCTTTGTAATGTCTTTTAAAAAATAACCAATTAATTTAATTACTCAGGCACCCCCATTTGTAACTGGAGAAGGAAAAGCTGGTGAATGAAAATTTTAGAACATGAGACATTCTCCCTTCTTGGAAATTCACCATCATCCTCTGGAGACAAAACTCCTCTGTTCACCACTTGCCTCAGAAAAAATGTGTGCTAAAGTGAACAAATGAAAGGGGAGCTCTAAATGCACTAAATATCAAAACTTCCCCCTGCCCCCAAAAATGGAGGCTGACATCCAAGGAGAGACCACTTAACAACACTTTAATCTTGCAAAACCCGATGCTCCTTAGACAAAACTGCTTCCATGACCTTGAACTCTTCTTTCCTCATTTCTGCTTCTCCCTGTAAAGTGTTACCATTAATCCCTGGGTGCTGTGAGATTAATTAACAACTGTGAAGTGCAGGGAAGATGAAAAGACTTTTGTTTAAAAGCTAAATATGATGAATATGCTCACCCAAAGATGGGAGCTGAGAGGCTGCCTGCTCCTGACAGGTGTAAACCAAACAGTGCTGAGCTGTGCCAGCATCTCCTGGCACCAGTTTTGCTCCAAGACACTTCCTGACCCCAAAATACCCTTTCCCACTCATAGTGTACACAGCACATCAACACTGGCACAGGGAAGGCTGCGTTGTGTACATCCTTGGAATACCATCCTTAAGGGAACTGCCAGGCAGGAGAATGGGGATGAAAGGGGTCAGTCAGCAAGAGTCTGCCCTTGGGAATATCCCTCCCCAGCTCCATAAGAAAAGCTCTTAACATTTGGCAATCAGGCTTCATCCCAGAGAGTCAAACATGGAAACTGAACATGTCCACTACAGAGAAAAGTCGTTGTGTCTCCCCAGTGCTTCACAGCAAAGGTAAGGGAGAGGTCACACCTCAGTTTGTCATGGCACATAAAATACACCATTAGTCTCTGCTCCTGCCATAACCCAAGGCCCTACAGGTGTTCAGAAGGTTGGTTCAAACAATGAAGGCTCCAGCATTAAACCCAACACCTCTGTTTCCCTTTCAGTGCCACGAGCTCACACGAGCAGCTCCTGCCTGCCTGGAGGACTTTCCATGCCAGTGAGTGACCTGCTCTGCAGACTCAGGGCAGGATGCTCTGGTTAGAGATGTACATCAAGAAAACACTTCCTACTTCCTAAATGTTCTCAGGCACCACTTTTTATGTCTTTTTGTACCACGGGGTGCTTGTCCTGAGGGAGACCTGAGGCTTCTCCTCCTGCCAGAGCACGTGAGCTGGAGCTGGCAGGAATGTCAGTCCTTGCACAGACAACCCTCAGCCACACTGGGACCACCCCACCACGGATAATGTTGTTCTCATGTCATCTGCCTGGACCTCAGCCACACAGGCAGAGTCTGCCTGTTGTCCCAGCTCCTGGAGCGCTGTGCCAAGGTCAGGGCTGTGACGCAGGAAGGACAAACCAGGGCTGTTCCTGCCCATCCTGCATCTGCTCTCCGAGTGAACTAACCATTCCATTTCCTCGGCATGCTGGTCTGAGGTCTTTCCTAAGCACCAAACTCATGCAGAGAAAATAAATAACAGCTCAGTAATAACTCATCCAATTGCCATCTCATATCCCCTCCTATATTACACTCCCAGTAAAAGGTACAGGGCTAGAAAGCAAATTAAAGCCTGAACTCTGTCTCATCACAAACTATAAACTTCCTGGAGATTTTCCTCTGCCTTTTCCCTAACAACATACAAAGGGTATCAAAACAAACAAATCTTACTGTAAATACTGTAAAATAAACTTGGCATGCCATCAGTTAGAGGAAAGGCAAGGCAGCCTTTCCCACACAAGCAATTTATGAGGTTCTGGCTCTTTCAGATCACCTCGCTCCCTCCTGGCAGTGTTGCCGTTTGTATTTGCAGTAAAACACAAATGCTGAGGGCGAGGGGGGTGGGAGGGAATTGGTGCTTTTTTTGCCACCAGAAATGTTTCAGAAAAAAAATAATGAAAAATTAAAAAAAAAATCAAACAGATCCTAAGCACAGAGTGTGATGCTGAATCCTCTGCTCTGGACTCCCTGGAAGTGCCCTCATCTCCCTGAGGCTGCAGGAACAGGGAGCAGCACTTTGGGGCTCACTGGGAATAGTCAGGGAAGTTTGGGAGTGCATATTCCATTTGGAGCCCCTCCTTGTGCTCCACAGAAGTTGCTGCTGCTCGAGCCCGTGCTTAAGAAGAGCTGGCAATCTGCTCTGCTGTGAGTGATAGCCAATGCGGGATATTGATTCCTGCTTCCTGTAGGAATGAGCTGGCATTTCCAGCATGGAACTGGAAACTCGGGTAGAGTTTGCTTCCCAGTTTTAATGGTGTCAAGCTGGATGCTCTGATTAAAGGCACCATATGTAGTAATTAAAACACATGTCATGTTTTTTCCAGCCCACTGGAAATCCCTGCATTTGAGGGAATGTCTTACAGGTTTCAAAGCAGCAGGAATTAAATTTCCTTGTATTCTGAAGTAACCATCACAAATTTTCTTGATATCCTTTCTGAAATCTTGACACTAATCAAGAAAAAATGCTGATAAATTAAATCTAATTTTTATTAGATTTTTAATAATAAACTTGCTTCCTGACCAAGTGCCTCTACAAATTGCTGCTTTAGGAGAGTCTGGCCATTTATTGTCTGGCTTGTTTAAGTGACAGGACTTTAAACAGCAATAGCTTCATCTGCAACTGGAAATCCAAACAAACTTGTCTTTGCAAACTGTTATAAATTCATTAAGATATTCTATGTGAAGTCTGTGCTTCTTAACTGCGACCTTCTAAGAATAACAAAAATTGTAACATTTCTAGGATTTTCCCTGCTTTAGTACCAAGATGTTTCCTCTGAGCCCCTCACATCATATATTACAGTTGTGTTTTCCAACTCAAAGGCTCTGCTCTGACTGTCCCTGAGCAGCAGCAGATGAATGTACCATCAGGAACACGGGCAAACTGTAAATCCCCCAGCTGAGGCATCATTAATACTCAGTGCTTTAGGTTAATGGCATCAAGTGCATTTATTATACTTCAGCTGGTTTAGGGTAACAGACAAAATGGATGTGTACATTTTGTGTTCTGGATGACTGACCGATTTAATCTTTCTAAATGGATGAATGGTTTCAAGCTTTATGAGAAGCAACACTAATGCTATAAAGACTGCAAGAGGGCTATTTGTAGTGAAGCCAAAGCCGCAAACTTTTATAATCTTTTCTCCTTTTGTTTAACCCTTCCACCTGCTGCTCAGTCTGCCTCTTCTAGTTAAATGAACCATGTTTGTTAAGGTAGTTTTGGCTTCTTGCATTTCACCACTGTTAGAACATGTATCATTGAAGTCATTAGCACGACATGACCGGCAAAGGACCTTCCAAGAGATTTCACCATGAACTTCTTGAAGTTATGGGATGAGCAAATCCACAGGCCACCTCCCAGCCTCTTGTAAGCAGAAAAATACAGGTCAAATCTCCATCTAAACTAACAGGGAATTTACTCCTGCTTGTACAAGTTTGTGTCTCCATAAAGCACTCAGAGATCACTTCCCTCTTGAGAAGCCCTTGGCCCTGCACTCCCTGCTCCAGCTGAGGAGAACACCAGGAGGAGGACAGATGGAAGGGTGGGTTTCCTGCCCTGTGGGCTGGGGACACCCTGGAACTCCACTGGTGGAGAAGGGGGGCTGGGCAGACCCTCCCTTCTCTCCTGCCCCCCTTTCTCTGGGCACGTGGCATCTTTGCCCAGCATGTGCTGAGGTCACGGTGCGGCCACGGCTCCAGATCTGCCACACGTTCAGTGGGGCCGGGTAAGAACGAAGGGAAAGACAGAGCCAAGGAGTGTAAAAAAAGGAAAAAAATCTATTGTAGCGATATGGATTGATCCTACAAACAGTGAGGAAGCCTTAGGAATGTGCCTCCTGCTTTCTCAGAAGGGGAAGGGCACCTGCTGGCAAATGGACAGTCAGGTCTGCGTGGCTTTACTGCAGATTGGCAATTTGGGGGCTCCAAACATGAAGCTGTTGCTGTAATGCCATGGCCCAAAGCAGAAACAGGCACTGAGGCGGCACGGAAAGAGAGGAGAACCTGGCTGAGAGAGAGCTGGGCAGAAGGTGCTTCTGCAGTGAAGTTCAGCCACTACAACATCTTTGTCGTGAACCAGCTTCCAGTGCAGCTCCTCCCTGGCTCTCCCTGAGGAGGGCACACACTTTCCGAGAGGCTGCAGTGGGCATTAGGAAGCCAACAATGCAGTGCCTGCTCTGCCAGCTCACGGTGGGAGTTTGGGGCACAGTGAGGGGGATGTTCCTTTGCTTTGGCAGGGGACCAGCGGGGTGAGGGGGGATGGTGCTGGGGTGCTGTGCCTGACCCTGGGCAGGAGGAGGCAAAGTCCCCCTGTGACTGTTTGAGCTCCTCCTCGTGGTACAACTACGGAGAGAGGCTCAGAGAGCTGGGGGTGTAAAATCTGCAGAAGACAAGACTCCAGGGAGACCTTAGCACCCCTTCCAGTGCCTAGAGGGGCTCCAGGAGAGCTGGAGAGTGACTTTGGACAAAGGATGGAGGGACAGGACAAGGGGAATGGCTTCCCACTGCCAGAGGGCAGGGTTAGATGGGATATTGGGAAGGAATTCCTGGCTGTGAGGGGGGGGAGGCCCTGGTACAGGTTGCCCAGAGAAGCTGTGGCTGCCCCTGGATCCCTGGAAGTGTCCAAGGCCAGGCTGGATGGGGCTTGGAGCAACCTGGGCTAGTGGAAAGTGTGCCCATGGTTGGGATGCGATGGGCTTTAAGGTCCCTTCCAACCCAAACCATTCTGTGATTCTTATCGTGTCCCTAAGGCGGCTGGGAGATGTTCCAGGCCTAACTCACCTGGGGGGATCAACTGACTCCAGGTTCCTCAGCAGCATAAGAAGATTTCAATTTTGCCCCTGACTGGACAAGACTAAAACCAATTAATCTTTTGGGTTAAGTAAAATTTACACCCACACATTTAACTGGATTTCTCCTACCAAGTACAGATGTATAAAAACAATTCACAGCTGATTCCAGAATTATTTTAGATTAGAAATTTAGATTATTTTAATTTTCAAATACTTTAACCTTAAGTTGGAATTTCTGACCCTTAAATGTATGTTCTATTAAAATCAGCATGTCCTAAACCTTGTACCCTAATTCTACCTTAAGAACGTTTTCATTTAAACATCTACAAACACGTTGACTAGATCTTGATTTTTTGATGTAAAGACAATAAATTCCACAGCACCTGCACATATGGAAACAACTTGAAGTACAAAGACGAAAGCTATTAGTCAGGTCAGCAACCACTGCCTCAAATAAAAGAGATAATAAACAAGAGAGATAATAAAAAGTCAGTCCAAAGAGATAGAAGGGGGTACTTTTCTAACAAATAATACTATAAAGTTGATGAATCTCTGAGTTCAACATGTTGAATTGAACATCAATAATTCAACTCAGCTGACATATGACTTAATAAGTCTTTACTTTCCTGTGGAGACTAAGCAATATACATTTGGATTCAAGCAAACTGTTCTGTATTTCCAGCCTGGAAGATTTTATTGGGAAATATATTTCCCTTTTCAACTTATACACACCAGGCAACATAAATAACATTCATCTTCCACAGAAGATGCACAGTTGGACTCTGCTTTGTGCAGCTTTTAAATGAAGATGCAGAGTTGCTACATTAATTGTAGTGGACATCTTGTGGCAAAGACTCCTCTTATTTAATCTCTTTGTAATAGTCATTCCTCAAGCTTTCCACTGGCAGTTTTTTCAGAGGGAACTCAAAGAAGACGCTTGAAAAATTAAAAGAAAAAAGTTACACTAATCCCACAATTATTGAAAAGAACAGTCTTATAAAACTAGATGTTACTACCAGAGCACGTCCCCGATTTTGACTGAAGGAATAAATGTAACCTCCGGAAAACCTCCCTGGTGTTGTCACTCAGCACAGCACACCTGGAACCGGAGCTCTAATGCCCTGACTGTTGAGAAGAACTAAATCATTGTTTACAGCTGATCAGGGTCTCTGTGGTTTCAGGGTCTGAGTTATTGAACTCAGTGCCTGAACCTCGCACTCGGCGCTCGGGGCTTTACGAGAATGTCCAAAGCCCAGGAGGTACCGAGTGAGTCACAATGTCCCACTGCTTTCTGAATTACTCCAATTTTAAATCCACAGCTGGCAAAGAAACAAAGAACAACATAACAGGCATTTGATGCTGTTCTCTGTGGTGAACTTCTTTTTACCCCAGGACAGGACTTCAAGCCAAGGGGTTCAGTGGTATGAACTTTTATCAGAACACGCACTTTTACTCCTTGTAAAGGCTGTTTTGGCTACAGAACAGCTGATCAGACACTCGTGCTGTTCTCAGTGAGGTCTGATACTGCTCTTAAAGCGAATGTTTTGAAGCAATACAGCTGCTAAAGAACATTCCTACAGCAGCCTTACAGCACTGTTGGACCAACCTGAAACCACAATGGGCACAGCCAGGCAACAACAGGCACTTCTGTCCAACAAGGCCATTTCTCTATTTCCATCCTTAGGAACCGCTGAATTCCTGCGGTGATGTATCTAAATTTTATGCCCCTACTTAAACATCAATCTAATTTTCAGTCACGTACCTAACAAGTAACATCTTAAAAAAAAAAAAATATATTCACATCTCAATACCTAAAATCATTTAAATACAGTCTTTCCAAACACCCTGATATCCAGGCTGGATACAGAACACTTTAAGTAGTACCCAACAAACAAAGTTTGATGTGGTTTCATTAATGAGCCCAATGACATGGAATTCTCACTGGGGACACCACAATTCCTTCACTGGTTACAGAGGGAGGCTGGAACTGAGGTAGGCACAGCCTAAGTTACACAGGACAAATCCCACCCTCACCTGCCTGGTCACACAGACACTGCTCAGGCTGTTTTGTTCCTGTCAGGGTGAAGTCTGCAGTGTCCTGTGCCTGCTCAAAAGTCACCAGAATTGTGTTCCAGAGGACAGAATTCTCCTTTTAAGGATTTCCTCCTTTCTTGCCATGTAATAAGGATAATGGAGCACTCCTAGGAAACATATTTTCTTTAAATACAATTCAGAACAACTTTCTTTCTCATTTGATATTAACCTATCATTGACTGGCTTTATTCCAATCTTTTTTTTTTTTAATCAGCTCAGCAGACTGCAGTTCAGTGACTCCCTCTGAAAGTATAAGAATTATTCACCTCATAACAAAGTCACAATTCAAGCCTCTGCAGTCTATATTAAAAACAGTATATGAAGGCATCAAAAGCTCTGTAAAGGCTTAGGGTTTGCTCTGTGAATTGAGTTTTGGCAATTGAAAAAAATAAATGCATATGCACACTATTACATACATGTAGTTTTTATATAGGTGTATCTATATAAAACTAGCAAGAAATGGAACATTTCATAAAGATCCTGCTAGAAAATGAAAAGACACGAGCAGTTAACATGGGAAGTCAGAAAACCTGTCAGTGAACAGCAAGGTAAAGCAATTAATTTTAAAGCAAAAACTTCACCAACATTTGTCTTTTCCCTGAATTAGGAACTTTCACATCAAAAGAGTTGGTTGGACTCTGGCCAGAGGGCTGAGGCTGCTCTTGCACAGTCCTGTGTGTGCACAGCAGGGCTGGGGAAGGGTACTTTGGCCCAGGGCTCCCACCCCAGCACACCTTCACCCCCCACCCATTCCAATCAAATGCTTAGAAATTATCTTCTCCAATTTCTCATCAGTTCTTTCCTCCACAATGGTCATAACAGCCCTTAACCCGAGTTTTCTAAGCTGATTTTTATATAATATTCAAGTGAAAAGTGTTGTGGAATTATGGGTGTTCTAAACAGGGTTTATAAGAAATAATTAAAAGAAAAAAATCAAGAATCCAGCAAAGAACATTGTTGCTGTGCTGAAACCTGACGAGTACATTTTAGTGTAAGGTATAACATACATTGCACTGAGCATATATAACATACCTCCCTGGAAGTCACTGCTCAGCTGCTGACCCCTTTCAGAATGTGGAGTAAAAAGTGAAGATTTAAATAGAAATCTGCCTTTTAACTCCCAATTCCAGGAAAACTGGTTGAAGGCCAGGAGAAGAGAGAGGGAGAGAAGGCGGCTTTTCCTTTTTCCCAAACTCTGCTGGGCTGCACACTGTGACCATATCCATTGCTGGGGTCAGCCTGGAAGGGCAGGAAGGGCTCCCAGGCTCCCAACAACTTCTCTCCTCTTTGTCCACCCCTGTAAATACCAGCTCAAAAACCTCATACTCTTATGTGCTTCCTTCTGCCTCTCACCCCCCTCCTTCGGATGAATTTGGCAGCATAAAGAGCGACATGTAGCCAGGCTTTGGGCTTCACTGGATTGCTGGAGCAGAATGGGGAATATGCAGATGAAAGAAAGCCCTAACAGGAAGTAATTTCCCTTTCCTGGGGCAGGAGCCTCCACGCTGCTGACCTGCCTGGCCAACTCCCTTCTCCAGGCTATGAAAAAGCTCACATTCCAAAGGCAGTAATTGTAACCAACTGGGAAGGCTCCCAGACAGATTGGTTTTCATGTGTAAGAGGGAAAAGCTTCCGCTCGTCCTGTTTTGTTCCCCAATGAGAAAATCTGCTATAAATATTTATCTGTTGAGAACCAACAAACTCAACTTCTCCACAACCCTTTTCCCTTTAAAAAGGGGAAAAGGCAACCCCTACCAATCCAGTTCAACCTGTCCTGTGTTTGTGCTAGTCCTCCACTCAGAGAACCTGAACTCCAAAGCAGGACATCAGTGTGCACTGGCCCTTCCCAGTCTAGAACCACAAAACCTCCAGGGAAAGCTTTTCCACAACTTCCCAGTTCCACAGTCAGGAACGAGATGATTGTTATCCTCCAAAATATGCTACTGCTTTTAAAACAACCACTTGGAATTAAGGCAAGTGCACCTTTTGGTCTGTTTTACCACCACCCCAATGTGGGGCAGCACAGGCCTAACAAAGCATGTAAGTAAAAGAAAACAAAAGTTAGATGCCTCTAGCATACGAAATAAACCCTGTCCTCTGCTTAACTCCTGTAATATGGCAGTTTTCCGAACTGAAGGACTTCCCACTGAATGTGCTAATTCTCATTAAACTTCATTTTCTCATAACAAATGTCCCAAAAATAGATTTTTTTTTTTAATTGCTTCCGAAAGAAGGAGAAAAAAGGAAATCAGCTCAAGGCCGGACTTTTTAGGAGCCCAATAAACTGCTGTGCATGTGAAAACTCAATATGCATTTCATTCCATGCTTCATTTTCCCATCCCAGTAACTCCACGGTGTATGGACACACAGTGTGGGTGGTGATGGCCTTTCACAGCTCAAGCTAAGTCTGAGTTTATCAGCTGGAGAAGTTAGGCTCAGCTCAGACAGTGTGTCTGAGCTCACCCAACAGCCCAAAGCTCAGGCACACCACCATGAGGATGCAACTCGTTTTGCCACAACAGAGATTTAAAATGTAATCTCTTTAAAGGCCGTTCCACGTTACAGAGATCTTTTTCCTCTCTGCAGTTTTAAAGCTAGGATTTCTTTCTGTTTAGGATTAAATATCCCAAGTTACCGCACAGCTCAGCGCGACAGTCAGTGCTGAGAGGTGACAGGACAGGTGAGTGTTCACAGCCACAGCACCCAGAAAACTGATGAGTGACTCTTGTTTAATACAGCTAAACCAGCAGGTTTTAACCAGTGTGGGTCCATGGCTTGATTCTAAAGGATACAGATCCAAAAAAACATAAGGGAAAAAGCACGAAATGCTGCAGTGGGATAATGATGCCTGGAAACAGCAGAAGTATCATAACAAGCACCTCCCAGCTCTCATTTCAACCCCAAAACAGTATTTTCTTATCGTTTTCAGCTTCCCCTGCTCTGCTGTTAGTCATTCTTTGAACACTAACTCACACTGTTTCCTTGGGAATTTGGACCAAATAAGTAATGAACAAACCATGGACAAGGATGCACCCAACCAAAGCCTTTAAAAACTTGCTTACCAAGTACAAAATGCCAAAGGAATACTGAGGATACATGGGGTTTTAAAGAGTGACAGCTACAAAGTCCTCCTCTACAGCAGTGTGGGGACGTTTGTGCTGCAGGAAGAGGAAAGAACCAGAGTGAAACCAACAAAACTGATGACTCCCAAATAACGGCAACCATCAGTGAGCAGCTCACTGTGTTGTTTGAAGGTGCTCTGATGGTGACAAAAAAATTACAGGAGAAAGAAAACCTCCTCCTGGTCACGTCACAGTCGGTCAGAAACCTGCCACTGCCCTCCTTTGATGGACTTTGCATCAGCACTGAGGTATCCCAGTCATGTGGACACCATTCCCATTTCCTACAACTTACACACTATTTTTCGAGACTTAAAGCACCAAAGCCTCAAAACCTTAACTCAGTGTGTAATGGGTTTAACATATATTTTACATCTTAATTTGCCATAATAATGTAGCCATAAGCTGCTGTCATTCACCCCCTTTTTGTGACCTTGGAAATAAAACGTTAGATCTCCATGGGATTTTCCTGGCGAGATGGTTTAAATCAGTGCACATGTACATACTTCTCTGTATGTTTTTTCAATTTTCCTAAAATATTCTCATATGTGCAGACATGATGACTAGACATGTTTCAGTGGTGCTTGAAACTCGATACAAGTGGGTAATTTAACCATGTAATTGAACAATATTACAGAAACACAGGGAGTTTCCTAGCAACAAAAAGGCCTTGGACATCAAGATGGCAGCAAACATTACAACTGCCTGACCTAACTTGAAAGGAAATTACTCTGAAGAATATTCTCCTTCCTCTCACAGCTGAACTGATACATGGCTACGGGTCAGACCTTGAAGGGCTTTTCTTACATGCCTTACTTATCCACAGGGTCACAAATGTCACATGTGAAAGGGCCTTTTGGGAATATTTTATGTTTTCCAGAAGTAAGAATAATTGATTTGAAAAATTTAGTTTTCTTGTACCCTCAAGTTTACCACCATGGAAAATAAAAGAGCTGCTTAATGTGAAGTAGCTGAGTGCAGCTCAGCTTGTGGGTGCAGAATTCCCCCTTCTTACGGGGGAATTCCTGGAGGACTTGGCCAAGGGAAAGGTGGCACCAGTCCTGTGAGCCTGAAGACCAGCAGTGCTGCTCTGTGCCACCAGAGACCCCTACGGCTGAGGAAACAGCACACAGATGGACAGAGCAAGATGATCTCCTCCCTTCTTCCCTTTTCCCTCATTTTCATTCATCTCTGGCTGCAGCGTTTGGGAGGAGGGAAAACCGCAAGATTTTTAGTCCAAGTTCCTTTTTGCTGAAGCAAATCAGTCAGCTGAGCTCTTATCCCAGAGGACTGAGGATAACTGTGCCCTTCACTGGTGCAGAGGGGAGGTGACATCTGAGATGAAGAGCTGCTGAGCAGCCAGTCTCAGCCAAGAGCCATCTCCTCCTGCACGGAGGAGCTGACCCTCGAGTCTGCAGTGACTCCAAAACCCCAAGGTGGCTCAAGGCACAGGGGGCACTGAAAAAACACCTTACACCCTCCTATGCTCTGAGCTTCCTTCAGTTAAACAACAACACGAGCCTCTATTCCCAGTTCCACCATGACTTCATTTTTCCATCCGAAGGAGCTAAAGCTGTTGCTTCAAGAAAAATACCCAAAACTGCCTGTTTTCTGAATGAAAACTTAAGAGCCTCGGGCAGAGAGACAAACCCCTTCTGACACAAGGATGATGGTCTACTGGTATTTCCCTAAAATAGCAGCAGCTATTTGTGTGGAGCGTGTCTCTAACAAAGATGTTGGTATAAAAACACTGCCTTGCCAACACCATTCTTGTCAATGTTCCCTTTCCAGCTCTGGAGGCACCAGCTGCTTTCACAGCCAAGTTTGCCACCGCTATGGAAAACAGGCTGCACATGCAAGCCAGCTGAAGTCATCCACACTGAAAAGGGCTCAGGCTGCTGCTGCTACCACTGTAAAAATGTTATTTGGAAAGCCTTCTGCTCAGAGAGCTGTATAAGGAATCAGAAAGCCGTGGTAGGGATGCAGGATTGGTGCTTTCCCATTTTTTAGCAGTGACGAATGCGACAAAGCTCTGATCTGGAAATGAAACATCTCTGCAGGGCAGGGTGGCCTTATATAGCTGGGCTGGCCACGTCCTCTGGGCCAGCTTCTAGCACTCTCAGAACCTCAACTGGTGTGGATGGAGAACTCTGCTGCAGGGCAGAGGGATGTCTCTCCGTTTCATCAGAGGGGTTGAGCAAGATCAGCCCAGAGACATGGCCAAAATCACCAAAGAAAACAACAAGTAAATCCCTTTCACACTCCATAAGTCAGGCCAGAAATAACTTTGTAATTAGTCAAACAGAGGTAAATGACATGTAAAATTTACAAGCTTTTCAGTGTCGAAGGGAACAGAGAAGCTTGTTTTAGCAGCAGAATGACCCAAACCATTCCTTCCACAGATTTGTCCCTTATGCGCAGCTGTTTGCTGAGTTTGGAACTGAGTTTTCTTCCAGGGCAGACACTGGGTCTCCCTGTGATACCCAGCTGTCTATTTGCATAAGATCTCATGGAATCCCATAATTATAGGATGGTTTCTTTTAGCAGTCAACCAACAATTAAATACAGGAGAAAGGAATATTTCTATTTCCTTCAGATGCTTCACAGCATTAACTGCTTCAGATAAAAGGACAGAGTCAGTTCAAGTAACTTTTGCTTCTTGAGCCTCAAAAGAAATGCCATTTTTCAGCAGCATGATTTAAGTTTCATCTTAACTAGAAAAAGATACTTGTCAATGCTTATCCCCAATCTTAGAGACATTCTCCCAAGTCCTTCTCTTAATGTTTTATCTGCACTGCACCCCAGTGCCACTTCATGGCACAAGAACTTGTGAAAATGGAACTACCTCAGGCAATCAAACAAGATGTAAGTGGCAGTTTCCTTTAGAGGTTTTTCCCACGAGTTTTCTCTCCAAGGTAAAAGCAGATGATGCAGCACCAGGTTCGCACTGTTTCTCTGCTCCAGCTGAATAGGACAGTATTTCCTTGTGCCATAATGTGATACCAGATCAGCTTCACATGGTTTTCTTAATCCAAAACCAGTGCTCAAGTTTAGTTGACCTCAGATTTAGACAAACCTGAGGAACTTTAATTACTGCAGAAAACTTGTAGACAAACATCTCATCACTCACCTCTCCTCTCCTTTTTTTGGTACATTCCCACAAATTCTAGTGACAAAGGATTGCTTTCACTTGGAACACAGGAATTCCTAAAGAGTTCTGCACCACTTTTGGGCTTCAGTTTTTCGGAGAGCTCACTTCTCATTTACTATCAGTGCAAAACATCAGATACAGACAAAAAAAAAAAGGGTTCTAGTTGAGGTTTTGATATTCTGACCTATGACTTGAGGTCTGACAATGAAAGGTACAAAGCACATTTGAACTTCTCTGTACTTTGCAGATCCCTGTAAAAAACGCTGACTTGAAAGTTCAGGAAAACATTAATAAATTCCAAGTTAAGCTATTGGAAGTATTGGCATCTGTTTGATACTTCACACATCTTAATGAAGAAACAAAATTTCTTACCTTTAGGAAAACGAACCTTTTCAAAATCTTGAAGATTAAGTAACCCCAGTATAAATGCAGGCCTTGGAGGATCAGCAGCATCCCATTGAAGAAAAAATAGGCTATGACAGGAGTCGTGGAATAGTAGGTTGGCTGATACAGTGTGGCACGAAGAATCCTAAAAAATAAAGGTCACTGTTAGAGTGCAAGATTTCTTCTCTATTTACACTTATTTCTAGTGTCACATTCCCAAATGATTAATACTGAAAAGCTCTGCAAAGGTGGCAGATTAATTAACAAGCTCTGTCTTAACTAGATTATGCATCTCCACTGAAATACAGACTTCAGAAGATGAGAAATCTGAGTTCTGGCATGAAAGTATTCTAAATGAGGTTAGGAAAAAAGCCCTGTTTTTCAGATCTTCATCTTTGTGTGGTCTGGGTACTGTGCAGCTCAGAGCTTGTCTAGGCCTTTTTTAATGTAAATTCTCCCTAATCTGAAATCCACACTCCAGAGAAAATCCTACAGGCTTTGCTACAGGGCTTTTTGTTAATTAACATATGTTTTGTCCATCTTCAGACTTCACTACTTCCATATTATTTGGGGCTTTTTGAGTCCCTTTAATCTCATGTTTTGCTTCTGAGCTCAAGAACTGAAGAACAAGAAATTCGGTGAAGCAAAATGACTGGAGATCACTTGTACAGTTAATCAGAAAATCACAATAAAGTAAAAGGCATCAGCCTTTCTGAAGGAAAATACTACAGGAAATTAAAGCCTTGTGTTGACCAATGTTCAGAACCCTTGATTTAAGCAGCTTGAGCCTCTAAGGGTTTGTCCACGAGCAGGGAGGGGCATGAAGGCAAATGAGGGCTGTGAATGTGAAACACATTAAACACTTTTAATAGCTAAACACACACTAAGCACAGTAAGCACCCATGCGGATACTCCAAAGCAGATTAAATTATAGCACTCCAAAGGCATCCAAGTATTTAGCAAGTTAGGATTTATTTGTGTTGACTTCATGAATTAATTGGTTCACCTTCGCTTCTCCGAGAGCTCCTCACGTGGGTGAGTGAGGTGAGGCACCACCCAAGAACTGGGGAGCAGAGAGAAGGCTCTACAAAAAATTGAACTACAGTCACATACTCTGACTTTGCAGCTACAGCAGGAGGGGTGGAATGAAAGGGAAAATGATTTCTCCTGGTTAAGTAGCTCAACTCCCTGGATAATGCAGGGGCTCATAGCATTTAACTACAATTTACAACAACAAGTTAAATAATACATTAAAGCCTTTATTTAGGTTATCAGATCTTCAGGAGGCTCCTTTAAGACTATTTCCACTTAAGAACTTTTAAAGAAAATGACAGTTTCTGTCAACTCTTCTTTTTATCCCTTAATAGCCAACAATAATGAGAATTCTGCTTCTGCTCTTTAAAGGCCAACCCATTCCTTCCCTTTCTCCATCCCAACCAACAGTAACCTCTCAGGGGAAGCGGGAATGAAGTAAAAGCCTGTGACTCCATTAAATGTTGCTTACCAGAAGGGGAACAGGATGATCCTGGTGATGAAGAACGTGATAGAGAAGATGATAAAGAGCATATTGCAGGTTTTCTCCCAGCGAGCATAATTAAACATTTTGGCTGCCTGCAGTGAATAGAAACCACCAAATGTATTGTAAATATTCTCTGAAATAAATTCTGTGCTTTCATAAATAAAGACTCATCGTCCACTTAAGCAGGAAGAAAATTTCCTCCCAGTTTGACATGTAAAGCAATCATGTTACTGGTACCTAATAAAGCAGCATCAGAACAGATTCTCTGTTTATAGTTCTCCTTTCATCCTAAAGGAAAGGACTCTGTATCAAAGGCCTAAAGAGCAGCTCTCCAACCGGAATATCCAAGTGTCGTGGAAACACGAAGTGCTCTTGCCAACAGAGGTAATTCCTCATTTTTCTATCAGATTCCAGACAGGCTGAGTCCAAGAGAAGCTGCTCAGGAGTGGTGGTGGCCCCTCTCACACAGGTGTTCTGCTACATGCCTGTTACTGACCCTCCTCTGGGCCTAATTCAGCTTCTGTTTTCTCCTTTTTGAGAGCAGGAGATCTTAGTGTTGGTCTCTATCCCACTCAGAAAGGTTGTAATTGCTGTGTCCCCCCTAAATGAACCCTACAGAGCTCTCCATGTTCCAGTAGGAACCACCTTGGGCACTGCTGAGCAGAACAGCTGTTCTCAAGTGCAAGCAAGGCTTTAGGTGCCAAGCCTAAGTTTTAAACAAGCAGTTTGATTAATTTTTTTTTCCCCTTCTTTTTTTGAGTGGTAGGATTAAGTCATTCTGGTACTTAGCTTCAGTTTCCATCCAAGTGCTGTCCTACCAGTTGCCAGCTCGACTGTCTGTAGGGCCACACAGTTAATTGGAGCACAGAGCAGTTCAGGATTAAAAGTAATTCAGCAAAAAAACTTGTTTAATCTAGACCAATCCCAACTTTATGACCCCACAATTGGTTGGTCCAACATAGCAGACTGGGTACGAGGAGCAAAAATGGACAGTGATAGATAATAACCTAAAAGGGCTGCTTTTAGGCACTGCCACCAAAACAGGTGATGAAACTATGCTCTCAATCCCTGTGTTATAAACTCAGGAAAACTCTACTGAAGGAAACATAGTTTGTGTTTGTCTTTCAGGAAACCCAGCAGCAGGTCTGTATGACCACAGTGCAGAACTGGACACTTAAGCACTTCTAAACATTGATATTTAGTTCAGGGAAGGGACTTCCCCTTCAGCACGGGGGAAGAAACTTTTTTTTTTCTGCCAGTAGGTACCTGTGATATCTTGTTCAGGGACACCTTGAGTGTCTCCAGCCTGAAGTCTTTAATGCAGAGGTAGCCTTGGCTCAACACGGGGGGATGCACGATGACAACAGCAAAGCCAATTTGGAGAGTCACAGAATCATAGGAGAAATAGTTGAAATTCTGGCTGCTAAATTTGCAGGAAGTGGGGGGGAGTCCCTAGCCCTGGAGGTGTTCAAGGACAACTGGATGTGGCACTCAGTGCTCTGCTTTAGCTGACAAGGTGGTGATTGATCAAAGGTTGGACTCAATCTTGGAGGTCTTTTCCAACCCAACCAATTCACTGATTATCATGGTCTAATTTTAACAGTGAAACAAGAACAACCCAGGGAATCAGCTGTATTTCCAGTCCCTGTTCTGTGCTGAGGATTTATCTTCTGCTCTTTTCTCATAATGGGTTCTGCAACAGACTATCAGCTTAAATTATCTAGAAGCTCCTTTTTATCTTACAAGCTAAAATCCGCGAATTCGTGTCAGGAAGGGATCGTATGGAACTTGTGGCAAAAAGATTCAAATGTCACTGAAAATAACCTGAGCAACAACCTAAAAAAAAACAACCAACCAAACCAAAAACCGAAACTCAAGGCAAAAACCGAAGGTGGAGAGCAGAGTTACCTCGAGCCAGAAATCTGCAGTGTCGTGCACAAAGATCACCAGAGTTCCAAGGCGCACGTAGTTGCCACACCAAGAGCCGCTCATCAACCCAATGGCTGCCAAGTGATGGACAACGTGAGCCATGAAATCCTGTCGGGGAGAAGGAAAAAGAAAAAGGAGGTAAAGCCAAGCAAGTACAGCCCTGGGGGGTGTTGTCAGCCCCTGAGGGGTGCCCTGGCAGCCAGGAATCAGGGATGTGTGTGCAGGTGTGCCAGGCACAGGCTGATGCTGCCCTCATGTGGCTGCACCAAATCCAGGATCCAGGCGGGGATTTTCCTCACAAACACTTTTTCCGCCCCGCTCATGGAAAGGGAGGTTTTAGTTACGAACAAGCACAAACACTTGCCTTCCTTTTGTTGTCAATCCCAAGGGTAAATAAGAGAGACCAGTAAAACCCGATCTCAGCCATGTAGTACCAGTACTGGGATGGCAGCAGGGTCTGCAGTGAAGACAAGCACAGTTAACTCTGAGAACAGCAAACAGTAAATGCCACATGAAATTACTCCTTTTTTCCTTCCCTGACTTCTCCTGCTCCTCTGCTGAGTCTTGCTTAAAAAATTAAACTAAACTAAATCCCTGCTCTGGGCTTCATTAAGAAGGATGTTCTGGGAGCCAAATATTTTAACCTTTGCTCAGCCCAAAATCTCAATTTCTGCAGTTCCTCCCCCACCTCTGAATTTTAACATGCTTTTCTCCATGTTTTTGTCAGAGAACTACACACAGAGTCCTTCTGCATTTAATTACAAACAACTGCAGATAAACCCTCTCCATTTTGGTGAACAATTAACATATTTAATATTGACACATCCCACATGTGAAATGTCAGTTATGCTCAAATCCTATGGATCTGCTGAGGGCAGGATGGTGGGTTTGGCTGCTCCCTTGGGTCAGGACATTGCCCAAGTGGCAGGTGTGTACAGAGAGCTGAGAAAACTCAGCTGGGAGGCAGGATTCCTTTCGTCCTGGCCCCTGCCTAGGACAGGGATAAGGAGATTTATAAAAGTAAGAGTGCTCTGAAGGATTGCTTGGCCTGCAGCAGTGCAGGGGTTCTACACTGAAACTGGGAACACCCATAACATCTCCAGTGTGCAACTGGTATCCTGGGGTGGGTGGAAAGAACCGTGGCCTGGCTGGAGGGGTGAGTCGCAGCACAGGCAGATGCCAGGGAAGCCCTGGAACAGTCAGCAGGACTTCCCAAAAAAAGGCAAGAGGCTCTGGTGCCACACCTCTGTAGGTGGTGCCTGTTGGGAGGGAAAAGGCTGTTGCAGGTTGGAAGGGGCAATGGGGAAATACCTGGAATGCCTGGAGGCTGATGGCCAGATCCCAAAAAGCTCACCTGAAACGGGTATCCAACCCATGTCTGCCAGATGTCGTAAAACCAGGGTTTCTGGGGAAGACACAGGATTCAGAGTCTGCTCAGCTCAGCAACAATCACCATCTGAACTCACAACTTTCACTGCTTAAAATTTCCCCAAGTGGAGCAGGCTAAGAAGCTGCAATCTTGATAACTGTTCTCCACCAGTTTCCAAAGGGATCTCACATCTCAGATTTATTATATTGGTCCCAGGTTTCTGGCTGCCGTTCGGGACACCTGAAGCGTTCCAGTTCATCATTTCATCATCCAAAGCAGTGGGTGTGTGTTTTATTACTGCAATTACTCAAGATATGTTGCCACAGTGATTGAATTTGCTGTGTTTACCAGTCACACACTCCACTGGTTCACGATGATAAACAGCGTTTGGGAAGAGGAGCCAGATGAACGTGGACACGCCGGGATCTGTTCCGCTGCTCAGGGGAAGCATTAATGACACCCCAGGCGGGGCTCACACACTTACAACCAGCACTCTCCCTGTTATTCCCAACTTCTGACTCAGCAGCAACACCTCAGTAAATAGCTGTGGCCCCCAAAAATGCTGCCAGAAAAAAAAGGTTTATGGCCTCCTCTGAGGAAAACATGGCCATGTGATGCGTTTGTAGGTGTTAACAAGGCGTGCTGTAAATCCATCTGCGTGACTTCTTAAAACTCGCCTTACAAATACTGATTACTCATAAATTCCTTTATCACAGAAGGTCAAAAGTTAATTTAAAAATTAAATCTCAGTGTGCATATTGCAGCCCATCCTCTAGATTACATACAGACAGAGCCACTGAAACCACTGGGTCTTTCAACGGGCTTCAAGGAAATCTAGAAATCAGTCCTTATTTTGTTAAAAAGACGGTATCAGTCTTTCAGAAAGTTAACTTACGTCATACAGAAATATAAATCCAACAATGGAGGATGTCAGATAGAATGAGAAACGCCAGCTGTAAAATTAAAGTGAAAAAAAAGAGAAACAAAGCATTATATTTTGTATGGATATTGTCCTGAGCCAGGATCACTCCAAATAATCACAGGCAATCTTCACATAAATGTGGCCTCACACTCTACATCAAGAGTTGTCACACATTAACTGTATCTGAATTATTCATATTTAAAAACTTAAGCTTTGACTAATTGCTAAGGTAGCAAATTCTTCTACATGATCACAACACAGATATTTGGATTGTGATGACAGCAGTAATTTTCCAGCCAGGCACGAGCTGATCAAGAGAATGATCGCAGCAAGTGTAACAAATCCCCTAAAAATTCATGTTTGATAACCCCAACCTTTCCCATTGTATCAGTCCCCCTAAAATATTCACACTGGTCTGAGAACTCCCCACAGCTCCCTGACTGCAGAAGGTGTCTCAGCCCACACTTCCCCATCTGACCAGTCACTGAGTGCACCAACAGCTCCAGTCACTGCGTTCATTTCTCTTCATCTCTCAACACCAACTGTTGACAACAGGGGAATCTTAGGAAACAAACTAATCCAGTAGTTGTTGACGTATTACTACAGAGGTCTGAATTAACTATAAACTTCAATCTTTCACTAGGTGTGCCAGAATTTAGCCTGATCTAACCTTCCTGTGGATTAAATGGATATCCAGCAAGGCAGATAAAACTTCCAGGCTTGCACCATGGATCTGCTCTGTCAGCAAAGGGGGAAAAGCTCTTGTGCATCTCAGTGAACTGTGGTGTTGCTTTCCTAGGTGTCAGAGCAGGATGCTGTGACTTGGAGCCAGCAGTCCTGTAATGACTCTGGAGCCTCTGTGGGAGGGATTGTCCCTGGGACTGGGTGTGGCTGGAGCCTCAGCCCAAGCGTTCCCACTCCCACCTCTACAGGTGATGGAAAACTCCTTCCTTTCCACTCTTCCCCTTGGCAGCAACAAGCCTGACCTTTCCCTGGGGAGCTCTGCAAGATCGGTAGGAAAATACTGGAGGACTTCACATGCAAAGAAATGTCGTGACCACAGGGACAGGTACATGGCCCCAAACCTGCCGAGAACTTGTTCTAGAACAAGAGGAGAGCAGCCTCCCAGAAAACCTAAAGATGAAAAGAAGGAGAGAGCACCTCAAGAACACCGTACTCATGGATTGAGAGATGTATAAAATTAGATTGTGGTCTTTGGCAAGCATTAATGAAGTGCCACAAGAGAGAAAGAGATGAGAACCTGGGTGGTAAAAGCAGCCCCTCCTTCCTGAGCCCCACAGTACCTGGAGGGTGATATCCCAGGTGGAAGAATGAGATGTTCAAAGACTGAGACAGCACTTCATGAGAAAAACAACAAACAAAGGATGAGGCCATGGGATGGCGGAGGTGAGACAAGATAATGTGTCTCACGCCTGTGAAGGAGCTCAGGAAACAATTATAAAATTGCCACTTGATGCACAGGTGATAAACAATTGGTTTCCTTCTCAACTTTAAAGCATCTTTCCTCAGGTGATTTGGAAATAACTCTGCAGAACGCCCACAGCACAGACAGGAAAAATTCAAAGGAAAGTAGGAGAGCAAATGGAAGGGGAGAGAGGGACCCACAGGTAACACCTGGCTCAGAGTTAACCAAGACATGCTAGAAAAAACAACCCTGTGGCACAGGACAAGCTTTACACAGGGGCTGTGCTGCCCTCATGGCTCCTGTTTCACACAAGGGAGGTGTGAGTGGTCCAGTGGATATGGCAGGACTGATTCTATATTGGTTGTAAAGTGGTTTTCTGAATCAGACCCAAAGCACAGAGCACCTACAAGGCTGTGCCATTAGTCCCCAGCCCTACAAACACATACTGAACACACTTGGCAATAAAGAGTGGTTCAGATGAACTCATTACACTGCCAGACTGCCAGAGCACTACCTCATCTCGCATTTAGCCAAGCTTCTTTATGAATCTGGTGAACAAAACCTAAAGGTAAAACTCATCCAAATTCACCACATTTTACCCAAGTGCCTTTTAAACTCTGAGCCTCGCCACCAGGGAGAGCACTGAACAACAGCCATGCAAAAGGACTGTCTGATTTAACTTCAGGACTCTTTTCTCTTGAGCTGAATGTCACAACAAAGAACTTAGTAGGGGAAGTTAAAGGCTGGTAAATCTCTCAGTGCAGGGAAGGTTTCATGCAAAGGGCTTTCCAAACCCCAGTGTTGCTCAACTGGGAGCACTAATAGCTTAAGTATGGTTTAGATCTGGCTCATCAGATTTTCCTTGTGATTCAGAAAAATGATCCTGGAGATTGCAGGCTTTCAAAAAATTTCATAATGCTCATAACACTGACTACTAGCGTGGAATAACTCTGTTCCTCATTTTTTGTCTAGAGAATTATGTTCAATTAAATTCCCTGACAAAGAGCAGAGGAAGGTTCACCAAATTGCACAAGAGAAACCTGTTTGTTTCATTCTCACTCGAGCTGCCAGGCAAGTTTGAATCTCAGTTTGTTGCCGTGTGTTACTAGAGACATCCATGGCAGACAGGTCTTTTAGCAACAGCAGGAAATCTTATTGACACTTGTGAAACAAAGTTAATTGATCCACAAAACAACAGCAGAAATAAACCTTGGAGACTGGCTTGCCAGGAGAGTTTACTTAAGCCAGACTTCAGAGAGACACACCTCTGTCTATCAACTGGATTTATGTCCCACAGAGGGACTAAATCATCATACATTGATTCACACTGAAAATAATCTTGATACTCAGCTTTGAGCTCTGCAGCTGTACTTTTAACCTTCAGTCCTTAAGCTGATGTACAGTAACAGAGGTTAAATATTACAATGAGGCGAATTTTTGCCAGTGTAGTTACACCAGTCAAAAAACAAATACATGGAGCATTTGGGAAGAGTCTGACAGGGGTACAGTTAATGTCAGTACCCAAAAGGGATGAGCTACACAAGTAAAGCCAGGTCCATTTGGATATTTGCAATATGTAGGAGATTTTGGACCACACTTTCATTATTTAGAGTGTTCAAGTATGAGAAAGCTCTCACAGATGTGTGAAAAATCATATGCAAGAGGTTTTGTAAGTCTTTACATATTCATTACTCTCCCTGGCCCGCTCTCATCAGTGTGTTTGAGCTCCTGCTTTGCACAGTGTCCCATGATCAAGCTGTGACACCTGTCATTTACTCAGGATGCCACTTTTCCTGCTCTTGAACTCACTTCAGTGCACATGATCCCATCCCAAAATGACAGCGTGGGCTCATACATAAACCGGAGTAAACATTTTTGTTTCCATATAATTACTGGCAGACAGGAACATATTTTCCTATTGCCTGCATATTTTCATCCAGCACTTTGTAGCAGGAGCCTATAAATAAATCCATTATTCCACAAGGAGGAAAACAGTAAAATATTTTTAAGTTTGGGTGTTTTTTTCCCAGGAGAAACAGTTAATCTAATCTTTTAATCACTATTTGGAGAAATGCTACCAGATCCTTTCAATTTGTTTGTGCATTCACAAACCAAAGCCCTCATCAGGCAGGCCCAGCTTTCTGGAAACAATTCCCCCTTAAAAAGCACCTGAGAACCTCAAATTTTTATTTTTTTTTTTAAACAGTAAAGCACATAACAACCAAAAGCATTGTCTTTTCTTACAAAGCCTCCTGGAATTTCCGAAGGACTGTTGGGATCTCAAGGTTCCGCCGTCTCCTAAACCACTTCTCCACCAAATGGACAGTGCAGTTGCACTTCTTGGCAAGGCCTTGAATCTCTGACTGCAAAAAAAATGGAACAGTGTCAGCAGCAAGATGCACTCCAGTGTCACTTCCATTTATTTTGTGGTTCACAGAACAGCTTCCCTAACATGAAAAATATCACCAATATTAAGTATATATGGGGGTATTTTTGAATAACACTCACAGAAACCCTAGATTTTTCTTTCTATATTTATTTATACGAATATATAAAATATATAAAACATATTTTATTGATATAATTTATTTATTATTTATATAAACAATATTCCTATTTATTTATTTATATAAATAAAGCAGGTACGAAATGACCAGATCCACAGACTGTGCTATTTTCTTTCTGGTGGCTCCTGAGAGCTTCAGAGATGCAACTTTTACTGCTAGACAAGAGGTTGGGCTGGAGAGGGAAGTACCAACACATGTGGACACTGTATCTAATATCTTACCTAATTATAAATAATTATTTGTTTATATTTAAATGAGTTTTGCAGACGAGATGTGGCCTGGAATTAAGGTGACCTGAGCTCTGTTCTTAAATCCAATGCACTTCCATGGTGCAGAGCAAGTCAGTGTGTCTCAGTGAGCAGGATCCAGACTGCCTCCCTTCAACTCCTAAAATAAATTAGGGGTAAAGCATGGCCTAGAACTGCCACGGGAATGCCACAATCAGTGTGTCTGCATCATGTGCTCAGAGCTGAGGCAGCCCTGCTGCAGAGCCAGTCCAGCACGTGCTGGGCACAGGGACTGTGACTCCTGCACTCCAGGGTGCTCAGGGCCCCGCCTGCAGCAGCCTGGGGGCTTCCTCCCTCTCCTCCATCTCCAAGTGTGGGAGGTGTGGGATGACCCCTCCAGGGGCTCAGAGATAGTGTTTGGCTCATCCTTGGGGAGGTTCTTTCCTCCCAAGGCCAGTATGCAAATAGTGGGTGGCAGCAGCAGTGCCTCCACCGAGGTGAGTCCAGTTCAGTTGGTCTCCTACCCTCAGGGAAACCTCTGGAATGTGAGCTAAGGCACTTCAGCTGCTTAGGAGGGCAGGAGTGCCAACAGCCTGTGTCCAGCCCATCCTGCTGGCTGGGGAGCTCTCCACCTGCCACGCAGGAATATCGACTTTGTGTCAACAGACAACAGAGCTCAAATGCCCTCAACTGCCAGCCAGGCCTCTGCAGGCTTTCCCAGGCACACTGATCCCCAAGCTGGACACCAAAGGAGGCAGCCTGGATCCTTCCCATGCACTCATGAGTATAAAAATGCTGTGCTTCCTATCAGAGATGTATTGTCAAACTGTTCCCATGGAGGAGGAAGGTATGAAACAGAGACCAGGAGGAGGAAGGTATGAAACAGAGACCAGGAGGAGGAAGGTATGAAACAGAGACCAGGATACTTGATCAGACAGAGAAGAGTTCATATGTGAACACCAGTACATCTATTCCTGATGATATCAGGCAAAAGACACAATAAAAAATGGTAGAGTTAGAGATAGAATGCAAAGTTCCATGTATCAATAATTACTAAACTCCCTCATTACTAGAAAGCACATATTTCCTTTCCAAAGCAGTACAGGAGCACTGCAATCATTTGGGAATTGGAGTCAGGTCAGTGACCATTCCGAGGCTGCACTTCCCATCAACAATCAAGCTGCCTCATTTCTGGAGATGACAAACATTGGCTATTCTTTTTTTTCCCCTTGTTCAATTTTCAAAACAAACAGCAAGGTAATAGGATTGCGTTTCTTTCTCACATAAGCCAGGATTAAGTGAGCAGCAATGTAACGGATCAAAAGGCTTCCATGCCAGCATTCCAACATTATTGCTTGCAACAAATATGACACCACTTTCCAACAACAGACATCAGCTGATGTTTTCTCCAGGCAGAAATGAGTTAAAGATGGAACACTGATCTTCACTGGAAGTATTATTAACATTGTAATCTAGAACAGCATGACAGAAATTTAAACATCTTAAATGTATTTTCTGTTTCGGATGCCGTAAACCTGTGTCAGCAGAGCAGCAATGAAAACCCAAATAAATTAAGTCATCTGTCAATCAGCTGGAACTCGTCCCATGATGTCATTGCTGATAGCTGACTGAAACAGTAAGAGTGGGATTTTCCAAAAGCAAACCCAGTTTAAAAGAATGAGGATCCTTACTTGGGATGGATGTCGTGAGAACTCCCGGAAATAACTCTCTAAAACAGGATTAGGCTGTGGTTTCACACGTCTTACATTCTTTATACCCAAGGCTTTTGCCAGAGGAATGGCAACATATCTGAAAAGACATACCATGAAAAACTTCAGAAATACAACACAGTTACAAGCCCTTGGCTGTTCTCATGCCAGGATCTGAAGAAAATAGATCTGATGCAGTTTAATCTGCCAGTGCTCTGTGAGAGAGAGGGATCTCCCTCCAGCTAATCCCAAGAGGGAACCACAGCACATCAGCAGTTACACAACAAAGCAGACCCAAGGACCATGAAGTGATACAAAACTAAAGGAAAGAAAACGACACAAAAGTCAGGATGTGTTCTTTGGAGGCACGTTGAGTTAAGCAACAGTTTAAGGGCGAGTGCCACGAGATCAGATGCTCTCTCCGTGTGGGCTCAAGGATTGCTACTGGGCTGCTTCCTCTGGTGGCAGAGTCACTGGGAACGTACTTCATGGGGCCACCCCTGCACATGGCCGTTCCCTGAGCCTGGAGGTTTCTCCTTCTCCTCCTTTTTCCAACCCAAATCGTTGCAGGGTGTGCCAAGGGCTTCTCCCTTCTGCTTGGGCAGGACTTTCTGAAAAAGCCCTGCTGATATCAGCAATTGATTCCTCATTACTCATAGCCATGGTCAGTTTTCCCTGGATTCCCTGCAGCCAGATGTGTGGGCTAATTATCCACACAAGTGAGATGCACTTGGGCAAGCCTTTACTCAGGAGACACTGGGAATAGTTAGAAACATATGATCCAAATTACTTTAGATTGCCAACATGAGTGATCTTATCTGCTCCTGTTTTAAGTCTGTCCAACTTACGACATTCTGAATTTCCTCATTCTATCCTGAAATAATTATAAAAACCTACTAATCACATTCTTTGGGGGAAAAAAAAAATAGAGAAAAAGGAAAGACTCGCAAAAAAGGCACAAATAAATAAGGCAAAGCACTACAAATCTTAACATAATTGTAGCTTTCTTCTGTGGAGTCAACCCCTGCCTGTCCCCTAAGATTCCAGCTGCAGAAGCAATCCATCTTTCAGTGCCAAAGAGAGGGGAAAAAAAGGAATCAGCTGTACTAGATCTGCATAAAATATTCACACGACACTTTGAGACCCCTCCAGCCTGCTTAGCTTGGCCACAGATGGACACCCGGGACCCATCAACCTCACACAAATGTTCGGGGGCAGCACCAAACCAGAGCAGAGGTTTTGGCTGGGAGGACAAATACCTTCACCCTTCCACCGCAGGAGAGAAAGGAAACCCAAAGGGTTTTGAATTAATGGTATCTCTAACAAAAGGAGATAGAAGTATCCAAACACTGGTCTAAGGAAGTTAGATGGAAATATTTTCCTTCTAGATTGGAGCACAGCCACCTATTCCTAACAGTGAGAACATTTCCTGCCGTATTCTCTGCACCAGATCTTTCTACCAAACCACCAACTAATCCTCCTTCATAATACATAAGAACATTGATCTAAAGACATTTTTAGCATTAATGAGGATTAACATCAGCATCAAATTGCATTTCTGTCTCTTACCTTTCACTGAAGAATCGGATAATCAGCAATACAAAAGCATATGGAATTGTGGCATATAACTGATGTGGTTTGGGAAAGACAAGGCCATCCCGGTCTACAAAATCTGCCCATGTACAATTGATTGGCATCCAGATATTCTCCCACCAGAACCAGCTGTTGAGTGTCTTTAATATGTAGGCCATGCTAT
>VZRE01014217.1:312664-338929 GCA_013396775.1 Cephalopterus ornatus
AGATAATTGAATTTATTCTTCATGTATTAAAAAGAAAATGCATGAAATAAAACACAGTGTTGTGTAGAGCTGGTGAAGTCAGTTTGCTCAGGGAAAAAATGAAATCACAGAGGAAATTGAAACCCTCTCGGTGGGATTATAACCCAGCAGAAAATAATATAATAGAGCTGAACTTTGAGTTGGTATAAACCAATGCAGGCCTTTGAAATCTGCAGGGGGGGAGGTAATCTGGGGTCTCATTTCAGTCACTGGATACTTAGTACCTGCTCTAATTTGCAATAATCATTTATAACCTATCACACCAATACTAATGAGAACTGATCTTCTCCTGGCTGCCTTCACAGATTAAATGTAACAGGGTGGAAGAGTGGAAAAGAAATGAGAAAGTACAGGGGGGACTCAATTCTGTAACAATAAGGACATTTTGCTGTTCATTTACCACTGTTTCATATGCTAATGGCAGTATTTCCTGAATTTGCAGACACCTGTGCACAGGAACAAGTAGAAAAAAAATACAGTGCATAGCAAATTTTTCTGGGAATTGTGGGAAGTACCATGATTTAACTGTGATCAGAACAAAATGTCTAAAATCAGTTCTGGAAGGAAAAAAAAGATTTCACTTCAATTAAAATATTTTTTTCTTGTAAAAGACTCGTTTTTAGCCTTTGCATTCAAAATTATGTATTTAGAAATTTCTGTTCCCACTCATTTAGCTGTAAAGACTTCACAGTACAAACATGTTATATATCCTACAAAAATATCCTAACACTGAAGAAAAATAGAAGTTACAACAATAACATTTTCCATAAGGCTGAAATACATCATTTTTCCATCATTTCAAGGAATAATAAATTTAAATAAATTTTTCCATACGAAGATTTTCCATAAAGCAGGAAAAACATGAGGAAATAGCTGATACCATTGAAACACAGATTTGATGAAGAAACAGCTGAGCTGGGAGGATTTCAAGCAAGTCTCCTCCCAGCATCCCACTGGAAGATCCCACAGCGATATCTTTGCAGGGGATCAAGTGACAAGATCAAATCATGCTGAGATCAGACAGTAGTTCAGACTTTTTCCTGTCCCTCCATATCTGAGCAGGGGCCACAGGACTTTAGTTGTGCCTGGAGCTGGGTCAGGACCCGGTGCTCACTGCAGTCACCACGGCATTCCGGATCCCGAATAGATCCCACTGTAATTAACAGCCAAACGAACCGTCACTGGGCTTTAGGAAGGACATTGAGGTGCTGGAGTGTGTTCAAAGGAGGGTCTGGAGCACAGTTCCTGTGAGGAGCAGCTGAGGGAGCTGGTGGGGCTCAGCCTGGAGAGGAGGAGGCTCAGGGGAGACCTTCTCACTCTCTACAGCTCCCTGACGGGAGGGTGTACCCGGGTGGGGGTTGGTCTCTTTTTCCAGATAACCAGCAGTAGGACACAAGGGCACAGCCTTGAGCTGTGCCAGGGGAGGTTTAGGTTGGACATTAAGAAGAAATTCTTCACAGAGAGTGATCAGCCATTGGAATGGGCTGCCCAGGGAGGGGGTGGAGTCACCATCCCTGGAGGTGTTTAAGACAAGACTGGATGTGGCATCAGTGCCAGGTCTGGGTGACAAGAGGGTGTTGGGTCATGGGTGTGACTCAATGATCTCACAGGTCTTTTCCAAACCAGCTGATTCTGTGATTCTGTTTCCACTAAGCTGGAGCCTTCCAGCAGCTCTGGGAAACAGTGACCTGGACCCACCAAACAGCCACTGTGGATCCATTTCCTGGCCAAGCCCAGTAGTCAGAACTAAACCATTAATAACCCACCATTTAATCTTTTTAAACACCAAAAGGGGACAGTAAAAACCTTCCCAATGAATCACGTGTGTAGAACCAACTGCAAAAATAAAGGAGGGAGAAATCACAGTCGTTCCCTCACTCAGACTTTATATGCCAAGTTTCAGCCTAGAGCAATTTTTTACTGCTGGATTATAAACTCCTGGAAGTGGGGATTTATCCCGGGGCTGCTCCCAGACCCTTAACAACAGCTCACAGGCGCCATCAGAGCGAAGCAGGGCTTTGAAACAGGACATTTTGGGTCAGACAGAACGGCTGGCAGACAAACTGCCCTGGAAGACCAGGGGAGAGACTCATTACACAGCTCTGCTTCCTCATATATCTGTATTTTTTAACTAGACTGTGCACTGCAAACTACCACAAACTGTAATAAAAATAGGCCAGTCTGTTACAGCACAGTGGAAAGAGCACTCCCAGTTGGATTGTGGGGAGGTGGGTTGGGACAGAACATGCACCCAAAACCTTAGAAAAACCCAGCAGTGCATATTTTCATATTGGATTCCTGGGATCTCACCAGTTCATGTTTTCCTTCCACACATGGATGCCTCACCATATGATTACCTCTTAAACTAGTTAATATAGCACTATTAAACTAAGCTCATAAGCACATGCTTGATCTTAAAATTTAAGGGAATTCTGGGATTTGAGGTCTGCTCCAGAGTTCACAGATTTCAGGAGAAATCCTTCCCCCCACAAACACCAAATGACTCACTGAAAGGTGAGTTCTCTGAAACTCTTCTTTTGCATAATCCCTGTATTTGTACCAGGACTTGCGTGGCACAAGGTGGGTCAGGCCATCCCTGGTGAACATTGTCCAAGTAATTCCTAGAAAACTGGTGATGAGATTCCAAATCTGTCCACAGCCTATTCTTTAGTTTCATTACCCTTAAACTGGATGTTTTCACTGCAGCAAATCAGGCCATTCCCCAGGAAATCTTGAAGATTCCCATCTCCATAATAGCAGCTGTTAAGTAGTTGGGCTGTTTTCCTGTCCCCCTTCAGGTCTCATCCTGAGGTTCCTGGAGCCCCTGGAAGGTGAGGAACACCAGTGGTCACCAGTTCCAGCACAGGGATCAGGCTGCAGATACTGGATTTCAAAAGCAGCTTGTCTTTTTAGCTTGCACCAAGTGTCACAAGTTGCTCTGCTCCTTCCAAAGAACGGGCAGTGGATGAAAAGGCCCAGCTTGGCCTGATTTGGGACCAGCTCTAACGAGAAGCTTTAAAGCCAACCCAGCCTGAACCTCCTACTGCAGGTGCTGAGCTCAGAGCTTTTCCTTAGAGCTTGCAGCAGCACCAGCAATCAGGAGTGAGAAATGACAACAGCAGGTGACTCATATTCTACCCAGCCAAGGCTGAAAAAAAACCCAAACCTCTGCCTCTTCTCAGATCCCAATCCATGCAGCAGCACTGCCAGGATTCATTGACAAAACCGGAATTGTAGCTCTGGAAGGGACTAAAGTTCAGTTTAACAATATAATGAAGATATTTTAGAAAACTGAGGTTCCTCTGCATCTCAGAAATTAAATACTCCAAGTAAAGAAATCTAATCATCTCCTTGCTATGGAAGCCTAATCTAGTTTTAAATGGGTTAGTGCAAAACAGGAAAATCAGGAATGATTGCTTCAGGAACTGCATCCTTTATAATTAAAGAAAAGCCTACACAGTTGGAAAGTACCAATGTGAAATCTCTTTCAAAGCCCTGTTTCTTGAATCCTTGATATATTGGATAAAAGAACCCAAAACTCTGATTTTTCATACCATTAAGCAAGAAAAAAAAGGGGGGGGCATATTTGGGTTTGACAAAAGCTATGTGGCTGCATTTTGCCAAACAAATTCAGGAGCTGCTTTGAAGTGAAATTTCTGGCTGCTGCAGTCTGAGGAGTTAATAAAAAGAAACAGAGCCAAAGCTTTGATTGTATTCTCTGCACAAAAACTCTTGCATGCAAAAACTGCGTTTCCAAAGCCAGGACTAAGAGAAGGTGATACCCAGGTTTGCAGGATGTGTTGGGAGCATTTCCTACCCTTATTTACTGAATAATTAGAAAAAACCACAATGGATCAACAACACGAACGTGCAAGTGAAAGAAACCTTAATTTTTAAGCATCTTATCAGTCTGCTCTGTGGCTCCAGAGGTGTAACAGGGAAAGAATGTAATCAGCAAAAAGCAAGAATAACATAATTCTCCTATTTCACTCATAATTTGGCAGAACTGGTAAAGCTGGTGCAGTGACTCTTGGGAAAAAATCAAGTCTCTCAGATATCAAGAGACAGCAAAGCTGTTCCGGGCTGTTAGTCATCAACATTAAACAGAAGTGGTCTAAAACAGTAAATAAAGATCAGACTCACCATACCGTGACTTTGTTTTGGGTTTTGCTGGAGACTCAGAAATACACCCAAGAGTAAACACACAAGTTTTAGCAGCAGATTGGTGTTTTGCTGCAGATGTTCGTGTTGAGCACGGAACAGCTGGACAGACGTGGGTCCTGCACGTTGGGCTGGGTGGTTTGGGGAGGGAAGAGCTGAAGGCAGGCTGTTGGATTGATGCTGCCCTCCCTTCGCATGTTGCCTTTCCAAAGGTGAAAACGTGATTCCAGTTGGATTCCACACAACCTGAGCCTGACACCTCACCCAGCCCACACGTCCCACCAGGGGCAGCAGGGAATAAAGGAGCTGTTGGACCCGGAGGTTCTTAAGGTGAAATGCTGAAGTGCTCCCTCCACATGGAGCAGCTGAATTAAGATTGCTGCGAGACCTTTACCTTCACATTTACTCCCTCACTTGTAACAAATCTCAGTTGTAAACAGTTTAAGAGCCTAGTTATGGGGCAATTACAGCATTTTACTTCTTTTACTGCTCCTTCACATTACCTTGTAACTTGGGTACTACATTGAGCAGGCTAAAGCAGCACTTTGAATAAATATCAATTAAGGTGGCAAGTGAGTTTTCTATTTTTTCCCTGTTCTCTGGGGAAAAAAAATATATATATTAAAAAAAAGTGAATCAGACTTCTTTGAAATTATTCATTTTCCGGGTGAAAGTTCCCATGCTGTCTCTACTTAAAGGTAAATCATTTCTGAGCAGCTGAAACGGTTTTAGCTGACAGCAGGTTGCTGAGGAAAGTGAAATACAGTTCTCTCACTATACAATTACAGTGCAAACTATGTCCACTTTTAAGCTTAAAAAATCCATAACATGGACAGAGTGGAATAAAAAGCTAAGAAATAACTCAAATATCTGCAATAATTTTGAGATGATAGTCATTGGAAAAAAACCCAAACCCTATCCAAAGTACAGGTTCTTAATAGATACTTAATTCATGAAAAGTTTGAACAAACCTAAAGGAACAACACTTGTTGCTTTGAGAACTTGGTAACCACTTGTCAGGATGCAGGGAAAAATCTTTTAAATTAGGACACTTTTCTTCAAATTATTACTATTGGGGAGAGAGGCAAAGGGGATTATTTTTTTGTAGTTTAACAATGTTCTATTTGAAATAAAAACCTGAAGTGCAGCTTAAAGTGCTCTTTTATAATGGAGATTTTACCAGAATTTTAACTCTTCATGGGCACTTCTTTAAAGTAAGAGGTAAGGGCAGAGAAAAATTGAGTGGCACAGGGGTACAGAGTGATCAGGATAAGCACATTATTAGAAGTACAGCAGCACCAGCAAACATGAGAAAACAGTAGAATTGTGAGTAACTAAGAGAGACCTGAGTGTGCAGAGGCTTCTCCACCATCGGTGGATGACTCAAGGTTTTAAATTAGCCCTTGGAAGGTAGGGAAGGGACAGGGCTGGTGCATCTGCGCTCTGGAAAACTCTACTTGCAGCTTCCTGAAACAGAGTTTTCAACCATCAAGGCTCAACGCTTGGACACTGATGGTCTTTACCCACCCTGCCCCAGCAGTTACCCCAAGGCTGGTGTGCTCCACTGTTCCCAGCTCTCCTCCTGGTTATCCCCCTTCCTTTGCAGCTTAACCTGCCCAGACATTCACCACCCACAACCCTACCAGAGGAGGAGCCAGAACGGAACTGGTCTTTCATTATTCCAACCACTCTGACATCCTTTTCATGTCCTAACAAATACAAGGGAGATCTTCAGCCAAATGTGCACCAGCAAAACCTCTTCATCAGCAGTGGCACCCCAGGTGAAGGGCTGAGCTAGGAAGGTAGTGAAAAATAGAAATACACTGCAAAAAGTGAGAGGAAAATGTGACTGGGGCTCCTCCAGCTGAATGTTGTAGCATTACTATGAAATAACCCTTTTCTAGCACTTGTTTAAATGTGTTATTTATAGCACTAGCTTCTTCAGAGCTTCAACAGGTAAGTCTTATAGAAATAAACAAAACCTTTGTTAAACTGAATTTCTTAAAAGAACATTTTTTTTCATAGCATTTTACAGAACAAAATTAGAACTACCTTTTTAGCACCTTAAATTCTAGGTTTTTTCTTTCACATTATCACATCTATATCATTAATTAACACTTCTTTGCTGTTAATAAACATTTCTCCCTTCCAGTTCAGAAAGAAGTGATCTTACAAGCACTTAACAGGATAATGATACGAGAAGTAGAAAAGCAAAGCTGCTACTGTAACCTGTATTACCTTCTTTTTTTGCCAACAAAAAGCAGTTCTCATAGGTTGGAATATTTAGTGGCATCATATAAATCTCATTAAGGCCATCCCATTCTCTACCTGAAGATGATATACTCTAACAAAACAGTGTTAGCAGCACACGCTGACAATTGAGAGCAGAGTCTGATGCAAGGAGAGGGGAAAACCCCGACCCAACCAAACCTACTAGAACAGGAAAAAAAAAGGGAAGGAAAAAAGAATTCCTACCTTTATGATGTTGCAGCCAAAGAGACCATAAGCACATTAGCAGGGAAGAGGCATCACGCTCCCTGCTCTGACCGAGGTAAACACGCCCTATCTCCAGAACCCTTTCAAATTCCTCCCAGACCCACCCAGCAAAGCTGCGCTTCAAGATTTCTGACTGAGGGCAATTCCTGATGTCATCCCCATCCACTCCTGAAACCCGGGAGCAGCAGAGCCTCCCTGCCTTCCCTGCTGCTCCTTTCAACACGCAGAGATGAAGAAATGTTTGAAGCCACGTGGTGTTTTGTTGCAGGATGAGAATTTGTCTCACCTTGTGTTGCTCCACACGCGCTCCGCTCCGGGAGGATGCGGCGCCTCTGACGGGGCAGGAAACGCCAAACGCATCCCTTCACTCTGACAGGTTTTAGATGTATTATTAGATGAAGAGTGGGGTTTTAAATAAAGTAAGAGAAAGGTTTCTGCTCCTATTGACCAGTCTCAGCAATACTTCCAGCCTCAATCCACTGAATGTCTTACAACAAGTGTTCCCGTTCCTCAGAAGATATAAAACGGAGTTTCCGAGGGAAGCACACACTGAGTGTGTGTTTGGTTAGAGATCCCATAAAAACACATCAGTTTTACTTAGCCCTATGTGATTTTTAATTTTTTTTTTTTTAATTCCATGACTAAGGAATCAGGATGAAAGTCACTCCTCAGCACCTCTCAACAATTTCAAATACTAAATAACAGCTTTCGGGAGGGTTGGCATTACCTTGGCATTCTGGTGGGCAGAATATTGTTGGAAAGGGAGAAGAAAACCTCTTATCAGCCCTTTCTTCCTGCTTTGCAGTCAGCAAACATTAACCCACGACATGGGAGCACGAGAACAGAAGAAACATGAAACAGTAACTGATAATGCCCCCAGCCTTCACTGCTTTGGGCTCCAAGACTTCCTAAACCACAGATGGTGTCTATGGAAATAATCCTGGAGAGTTTCCCCTCCCCAGGCCTTCACTTCCACAACTCCTTTTGAGCATATTGAAACTTTCATTTTAATCTATAAGCCTGCAGTCAAAGGAGATGTGACCCAGGCGATATTTGGATTCCTGTTCATTTATTTCCCCCCAGAGAAAAAAGTGTGAGTTTGTTCACACAGCTTTCTTTTTTTTTGTTCTTTGAGGTATTATATCTTGTAGCTATTGCAGGTCTTTGGTTCTTCCATAAAACTGGGAGTGGTATTCAATAACCTGATGCACCAGAGAAGTATTAAGCATGAAGGATTATTTTAGCAAGGATTATGGCTTTGCTGTTGCTTTAAATGATCTCCACACTTTCCCACATCTGAACAAACCACTGCTGTGAACCAAGCAGAAGGTTTAGGAACCCTCTGCCAATTAGGAAGGCCTAGAGCGAGCTGATTCATGTATCACTTGGCTAATCCTGTGCCAGTAATGGAATGGCCAACTGGCAGCAACACCTTTCTTATGCCTAAATCCACAATTTCTTCACTGTTACAGTAAATTGCAAAAAAATAAAAAAAGGTTTGTTTGACTGAAGCAAGTGTGGGACTGCTACAAAAAAAAAAAAAAGAAAAGAAAAGAAAAGAAATGGGAAAACACGTTCATCCTTTTTGAGGAGCATTTGTTGGGTAGCAGTCACCAGCTACGTAGGACGCTATTACAAGATTAAAGATATTACATGGTAAATGCCAAGCTAACCATACCCTCTTGATCAAAGTGCCCACCGGCCTTGCAACTATCACTGCACTTTCATAGTGCCTATCCTTCAGGTATCTTCAATTTGAATGCTGCAAAAAAAAAATTAAAAATGAAATCAAACAAAAAAACCACCTCTAGTCTGTACGTCTCCATGAGAAAATTTAAAAATCTAAGTGTTACTACTCCTTACTTGCAGCAGGGCATCTCAATCATTGGAAAATTAAATATAACTAAATATAATAATATAACTAGATAAGGGGGGCATGGGTTTGACTCTTATTTTACATATCACTGGAAATTATGTATAAGTTCTCAGTAAAAAAGAGTATTACCACAAAATAAGAAAAATTGACTTTCACAGAATGTCACAATTCACCACCATATTTTCCAGCCAGTTAAACAGATACAATAAATTGCAGTGAACCACTGGGTGTGAGCTCTCATTTGAGCTTCCAAGCAGTTACATAAGAGAGTTGATAGTATCAGTTAACTTTCTCAGTAGGGAAAACCCTGTTGGTGAATCTTGGAGACAGCATTAAATAATCTTCTACAATCAGAGCTGTTGCGTGTGGTGGTACCTGAAGGGGGAAGAATTAAAAAACCCACCAAAACCACCCCCCCAAACCCCTAAGGGTTTCTTTTGTTTTATTTCATTAAAAAATCCCCCCAACCTTGAATTTATCTGGGGAGCCAAAAAAAAAATGTCTTAAATATAGTGCCTATTAGTGCCAAACTGTTTTTGCTAATTGATTATGTCCATAGCAGACAGTTAATCAAATCTCAGCCATACATATACATGGAGAAAGAGTAGGAATCAATTTGATACAATACTAATAATTAGGCCTCCAAATTCTCTTTTCACCACCAGTGGAACCCACCTGCTTGCCATTCCTTCAAGATTAAAGTAGAAAAACTTGACGTTCCTGTATTTTTTCCTCCTCAAGACTCAATAAATACCCGAAAATTAATCATTCCAAGGACGTCGATATCATAACTCACAACCTTGCTCTCTGCAGTTTAAAAACTAAGCTCCTCTCCACAGGAATTCATACCTTGTCCTAATATACCAACCTCTCCCTACATAAAAAGGGATGGAAAAGTCTATTTACAATCTCTCAAGAAGTTTTTTCCTCAAGCCCTTTCTTACCAGTATGGCCTGATTCATAATCCAGATCCTTACAGGGAGATGTTCACTAAGGAGTGGCTTCCTTATTAATTAATTAGTAATGCCATCTGTCATAACTGAAGACTAGATACCTGGTTTTGAACACAGCAAGCATTAAGGTAATAAATATTTATCACCCACGAATGCCACTGCAGGACTAAATCAGGAGGAGACGTGATTTGAACACACAGGTTGAAATCTTTGAAACTCTCAAATCTTTTAAAATTATTGTTTCAGAACTTGGTTCCCATGAATTTTAGTCAGAATTAGAAAATTAATACTTCGACAATCTGGGCTTTAATATTAAGAAGGAAGATGACAACTGGATAAAGAGAGGATGTCAGTAGCAACCCTGGAAGGAGAAAGCAAAGTGAAGGAACACCAACACACTCCACTGCTGATCCCAGCTGCCACAGGCTCCGGATATGCCTTAGGAAAAAGGCTCCAGGAAAAGACATTGACATTACCTGGGGACTGCCTTCTAACCAGCTTCTCCCACACATCCAGTTGAGGGGCAGGAACACCACAATTACGCTCCCTCTTCCAGGTTCCAAACCCTTGGCTGTGTTTCATTTAAATACTGAACACAAAGTGTATCAATAACCCTCCCGGACAGGAAGGAACAATCCTCTCATATCCAGAGATGTATTGTGATTTGGTTGGCTTTCTTTACGCAAAACCCTGGTTCTGGTTTGTCTTTAAATTATGCTTGGTGAGGAGGCTTTTTTCTTTCCCCTGAATTTAGCAACCAACTTGTCCATACTTGTCAAACCCCCCTTTCCAGTAACCAGAAACGCCAGAGCAATTCAAATATAACTGCACAGCTAGAGAAGGTGCTTGCACTGAGTTTGTTCCAATATGTTCGAAAAGGTAAATTTAGCAAGAAGACTAACTTTGGGTGCTTACAAAGAAAAAAATAAATAAAAAAAAAAGGATTGACTTCTATAATTCACCCTTTCCACTCCAGATACTGTATTCCCCCAAACAACACTCCTATCATAAGATGCACGAGGCTAATGCACTTCTGGCTGCAACACTGAAAGATTTAACAATTAATCCAATCAATTCAGAGAGCTTCTTAATTCATTTCCAACAGGCCAAATAAGACAGGATTAAAAAAAAAAAAGATGCCTTGCTGATCCTTGGAGCTGGAAGCGCTGGTTTAACAACTGCATGAAAATAAACCTCAACAATTTGTAACACTTGCAGGTAAGACAATGCTGCAAACATTTGATTACATTACTGGGAGCATCCATGTTGATCCACCCACAGAGAACATAGAATATAAGCATTTACTTGGTGACACTGAAAGGCAATTCCTTTGATGCTTCACACCCAGCAATTCCCACCTCTGCAGCAGCTCCTAAATGACAAATCCAGGAAACATGGGCATCATGGTGGTCAATAATTTTAGCTGAGGTGAAGAAATACTCCTTTAGAGGGATCAACGCTTTGTTGAAGGTGACCAAGTACTGCATTTTCTCTCAAGGAGATAAATAATTTTTAAAAAAATGAGTTTTACGTTTGCTGCTCAATGGATCTTCACCCAACTCTCACAGAAAGAGAACACTGCTTTCACACATGATCTTCTTGAAGTATATAAATACCATCAAGGAAACCAAGTACTGCAGGTAAGTTTCCAGGAAACATTAGTTTCTGTTTCAGTTAAATCCCTACAGGAAAGAGCCATAAAAGGTCTGCAGTGACAAAGTTCTTCTAAGAGCTGACAAACTCATTTGAAGGTTATATTTGAAGATAAAATCAGCAAGCAAAGAAATAAGGACACAGCATTTTGTCATTTGACAACAAATCTTCTTTACTTGATCAATATAATCTATTTTTGCAAAATGGACTTGAAGTTACTATTCATTTTTTAATATGTAGCTATTACTTCCTTCTAATTAGCCATGGGCATTTGGAACTTCTTTTGAACTCCATAAAAAGGGATGAGGTTTCAACTCTTTAGCACCAGGATGAGATGGGACAGATCCTTGGACAACTCCAGTTAGCAGCTACAACTCCTGACAGAATTTCAGGATGTGTACATGGAAACCTTCTCTACAAACTTTAGGGGAGCCAACATTCAGCACCGCTCACTTTTGTGGATGTGTGTGCTACTTTCAGACATTGCACATTTTTTTCCAGTTTTCCTCCTAAAAGGACACTGCTGACTGACAAAACTCGTGTTTTGGAAAGCAGGAACCAGCAAGAACTAAGGATATCGTAATTCTCCAGGCAAGATTTTTGCCATAAAATATATTCTTGTATTCCCTCCACCGCTGCTGTGAGCCAGCTCCAAGCAGCTCTCTATGAAAGAGCATCTCTGACAGTTAACAGCAATAAATTAATTTACACAACATTTAAGAAGATAATGGCTTGGAAAAGCTTAAATCCCTGAGATGTTTCTCAACCAAGTCCAGGTCCATGCCTGATGCTGAGCTGGTGACAGTAGATGACTGCCTGTTATCCACTCTGACACACACTATTGCCTTCTAACAAGACTTCAGAGTGAACCAGGTGGCCTAAAGGAGTTGTACAAAACGGAACCAGAATTTATAAACGCCTATGGACAACTCTAAGGGAAAATACAGAGAAGCAACGCTGTAATGACCACAGTATTTTCACTCCTACAGACTGATAAATCCCTGATTGTGACCTCAGATGCCATCCCACACTGACTCTGGAAGAAGTACAAACAAAGCTTATCCTGCAGTGATAAACCAGGGAACTGGTTTATTCCCAGATTTACAAGGGTAGCATAAGTATAGAAATTCCCAAGGTTGGATTTTATTCTTGTATTACAGGATTAAAACTTGTACTACAAGCCTTAAAATTAGAATGGAAAGCAGTCATAAAATTACTGGAGAAAATCCAGTTTGAAGAACCACAACCTGGATTCAGCTGCAACTGCTGCAATCGAGCTCTAGAAACATTAAAGTTAAAAACCATTCTTTTTAAAAAGCACATCCTGTAAGCAACTTTTAGTGCCAACTGCTTACCTCATTAAAACATAATTTATTCTATTGATGTTGAAGGTAAAAGCCTCAAAACAACAGCAAAAATGGGGACTGTAGGCATTTCAGGGTAAGTCCTCACATAGAAAACTGTCTCCACACAGGCCACCTGATTTGTTCTGTCTCTTGCTTTGACATAATACAAGAAAAGTTGATAGATATCAATATCCAAAGGTAAGGCACATCAATCTCCTCGTAATGACCTAATTCCTAATATTTACATTGGTAATATGTTCTGCAGCTGAATTAATTTGTTCTAGCAATGAAATAACAGCTCTGCCTAAAAATTTTAGGTTAAAAAAAACCAAACCCCAACCAAAACCCAACCACCCCACCTTATGTACTCAGCCATGGGTTAAAATACAATTTCTTTTGCAAGGTGCTTTCTTTGTGCTTGGCTTTTTGAATACAGCCATTGAACTAATACCCACCTTCATGGCTCACTCTCATTTTATGTACAATGAAAAAAATCTGGACTCACATTGATTTAACTCCACCTCAGGTCCTACAGTTCATAAGCGGTAAAATATCAACACATTAAGGTATCTAGTTGCCAGACAGAAACCACATTTACCCACTTTTACAACTGAGAAATCCTGAGAATTAAAAAACAATGAGAAGGAAAACGTGGGAATGATCACTACTAATAACCAACTGGGCACACAAACAGCCTGTAAGAATTACATACAGTTGGATTGCAATTGAATTTGCTGTATTAAAAAAAAAAAATCAAGTTGTGGCTCTTATATTTCTTGCTAAGTTCTACACACTGTTCTAAGATGTCTAAACTTTTTACTTTAAAATAATGTAGATAGTTGTAGTAATTAATGATATACAAGAAGACAAGGACTTATCCAAGATTATCTTCCCATTTTACCTTTCTCACCCATCTTATCATACCTGAGAAACACTGTTGCAATTTAGGTCCTCGGAGCTGCAAAGTATACACCAAGAAATGCTGAACAATTCAGTGAAAACAAGGGAATTGCTCAGTTTAAATAAACCAGTCAGCAAAGGCTAGAAAAGGAGTGAGGATAGTGGAAAAGATTTCACTGAATTATACCTACCTACCCACTTCTACGATCGTGATCTTGAGAAACACTTACTCAACCACCTTGCCAAAGGCACTTCCCATGTTTGAACTGAAAAGTTCCCAAGTTGTCTGGAGCTGCACCTTTGAACACGCCCAGAGGGATTTTAGTCCTGACAGAAAGGAGCAACTCAGCATCCACAGCACAACTGAGTTCAAACAGCGGAGAGGAACCAGGGATGTCTGTGCCCTGGACAACTGCAAGGGGTAGTTCTTATCTTAGTATCTGCGGGCATGAATGGAGAGGGTTCCATTCCTTGACACCCTCACCCACTCCTCTGCACAACAGTTACCTCAGGAAGAACCCAAAGTGCAATGAACACTCACAATATTCAGATCTCCTTCAGGCCAGTGAAGGGGATCACTCCTTCCCATCTAACTGCCAAGTGATTACCACTGCCACCCCGGAGAGCACTGCAATTTCCAGCTAAATTACCCCATGAAGCTTCACCCAGTTTTCTTCCCCTGCCAATAGTGGTGATTCACCAGTTCAGAGCTCTTGACTAGAAGATGGCCACAGAGATTTGTGGGTCAAAGTCACCTGCTCCACACACAGTTTGTCTTACTTCAGTATTTATTTTAACACTAAATAGCTACTTAAATGGAAGAAAGGACATACTCTGTTCTGACTGAGAACCAAGTACTCACCTTCAAGAGAAGATCCTAAAAGGAAAACTCCTTCTCACAGTTCTGATGAGGTCTGAGATGTTCCCAGCATTCCTTTGTCAGTACTTTCCCTCTGCCCAACCCTTGCAGGATCACTACAAGCTGCTCTTTAAGTGTCCCAACACGAGGTGCCTTCCTGCCAAGTGCACACACTGAGCTGCATTCTGTTCTGAACTTGCTCCCCTCAGGTAAACTCTCAGACACTCACTTTGCAGGTTATTCAAATTACATCTAATAAAAAAAAAACAGATATAATTTAGTATCTTCAGTATCCATCTCACTGCACTGGAGTCACTTAATTTTAATTATATTTGTGGATTAACAAATTTAGTAAGTGTACATTCTATACTTAAACGAAATGCACCACAGATGCAGGAAATTCTGTTGGAATTTCACTTCCGCATTACCTAAACTTAATTAAGATCTAATCCTCCACTGAAGTGTTCCATAATTAGACAATTTATGCATTAGTTTCACGTCTATCTTTTCTTTTAATTAAAGAAATACACACATGTGAAGGTGCACTTAGAGCCAAGCACTGATGCTGAACAGACAGTATAAACACCAAAACTGTCCATTTTATTTAGCTCAACCTCTAAGCAGTCACGATCCTGAGATGAGCTCAGCTGGTTAGAGCACAGTGTTAATAACACCAAGGTTGTGGGTTTGATCCCTGTCCAGGCCACTCATGTCAGAGTTGGGCTCGATGATCCTTGTGGATCCCTTCCAACTGAGAATATTCTGGGAAGTGTTGCATTAACTCCACGCTGTAGTCCATAAACCACTACCGATCTGGACATGAATTCATAACTAGAACAATATTAAGTATAATTGACAATATTTTAAGTATCATGTATTTTTTATATGCTTTCACATCAGCCATTTATTATCAAATTTTGAGTGCCTAACAATTAATCCTTATATACTTGTACACTGATATACATACCATGAACAAGCCCAGGACTCTCAGGTCACGGATCATATCACTGGCTCCAACTTGTAGATTTTTAAGGTGCCAACCAAAAACATGTTTATCCTGCCTGAGGTTAAATACACTGACTACTGTAAGAGGCATGAGCTGTAGAAGTCATTAATCTCATGGAAATATTCCCTGGTGTACTAGTTTAAAAAAAAACCACAAGAACACTTTGGATTATTGTGGATTCATGTTTTTACTCATCTTCTCAATGTGGCTCAGTAGTTTCAACAACGCAGTCGGGTTGTATGGGAAAAGATTTCTTCTCTGCAACCTAGAAATAGCTTGTTGCAGCTCTTCCAAGCACTTGGTTGATTTATAAAGCATTATTCTTAGGGGGATGATGTTATCCAAGGATGTCACACGAGTCCAACAGGATGAGGGAGGAGATCCCTCCTGTTTCAGAGGCGTGCAGATTTTCCAGTTATCAGCCGCGTAGCTGCAACCAGTTCCCCTTCTCCTCGTGTCACCCTCACTGTTTGAAGGCACCTGCTTTGTGTTTACCCAGCACTCTTTTCCATCTGATTCCAACTCGGAATCTTCCGAGCTGTCGTAATTAACCAGGCTGTGAAGGGAGTGGGGCAGAGCCGCGCTATCGGCGCTTATCAGTGAGTCAGGCTCGGCTTCATCATCACCTCGCTCTGCTGTAAACACGCCGCGATTGGGAGAGGAAGCCAAAGACATCGGAGTGCGTGGGGCTGGTCCCCAACCGGCGTCTTGCAAACTCTCATCGGTCACACAGCTCTGCTCTGCTCGATGGGGTGGCCCGGCAGGAGACTCGGGTTGGAAAGCGCCGTGTTCAGTATCAAAATGGTTACAGACAGCTACGAACCGCTGCCACTCTCTCCCAAGAAGCTTTAAGTACCTTACCAAGTACTCCAAAAAACAAGTTTCTGATGAAATCAAAAAATCTAGGAGTACTGAGGAATCAAATGCAATCTTTTCCAGAAAAAATAAGAAGATACAGTGTGGATTATATCCACCTGCATGGGTCAGGGAGTTCCAGGAGTCCTCCTCTTTTGGGCTTAAGTTCGCAGCAGCATCGTGTCGTAACCTGGAAAGTAAGTCATGAAAACAGACCCAATGAAATGGAAGTTTACAAGTTTCTTTTTAAAAACAGCTATGTCCAGAAGGTGGTATTCTTGCTCTTTTTAATCTTGTCAACAAGTAAAAACCTAAAAAAGAAGTTTTTGTATCAGAATGAGAAAGAATGAAGGCACGTGGGGCTTGGAGATTGGACAGTTCAGGAAGTCAAAGCACTTAAAGCAGGGCTTAAAGGGCACTCCTCCTTTGGAAACATCCTGGAATAATCAAAGTTACAACACATCAACTGTGTTTGAATATAATATAAAATAATGCTATATCAATAATTTTGTGAACCTGACCACTTTCAGGATGTTAAGCACACTGGAAGAGTGGCCTACTTTAGTTAAGTGTCTAAGACAAGATTGTGTGTCTCTATTACTTCCCTATCTTCATATTTGAAGCTTGAGGGACTTGTATAAATTAGGATAATATCTTGTATGGTAATTTAAACAACAATGAGGCACTGAATGTCCAGGACAAATCCATGAAGAACGCATTTCAGTTGTTAGCAATTAAGTTTTTATCAAGTAGATACAATTCCTATAGGCCCAATCGTTGGAAAGTTTGTCAGAAGTACTTGAATTCTTGAAGTTTAAGTCTAATACCCCATTCTTGTCTGACTCTGTGTTGTAAGAAAACAGTGTTGCTTTTTATCTGTCTAATCGCTATTTTAGGTGTGAAGTCAATTATCCTGAATTACAGGATATGATAAAGTATTTAGCAAGAAATTGTTTCACAACTCCCCTGTTTCAATCCAAAAAAAAACAAACTTAAATTATCAGCTCTTATATCACACATTATTACACTGCCCTGAAGTCTGGGAGTTTTAAATTATCAAAAATAACCTTGATTTATATCAAAGTAACCAATGGGAATGTTATTTATATCACAACAGCCTCACTAAATTACAATTCTTCATAGTTCTGTCAAAAAAAAAAGAAAAGTACACTAACCTATCCAATTTTAAATAAATGAGTAATAAAGCTTTAGCAGCTTCCCACATGTCATCATCTTGCTCTATGAAAATCAAGGAGAGCCATTCACAGTGATGCACAACTGGGTGAGACTGTGGGAAAGGCTTTAGGTGAGTCCTCCAGAACATCACCAGCTGGGACATGGAACTCTCAAAGTCTCCTGAAAAAAAAAAAAAAAAGAAAAAGAAGTAACCATGAATTTTGCTACATGGCTTTTTTTGTTGCCAAACAACATATACACTTTTTATTTTTCAAAGTAACAGTGAATAACAGTTCATGAATGCATTTATCTTTCCTTAGCTCAACTGATTTGACACAGCATCAGATTTTCTGGGTTAGTTCTTGTCATTTCAGTGCAGAAGCTTACTCACAAAAATAACTTTATAATCATCAGAGAGACTCCCGTAAGTCAAAAAGCTTACATCTTCAATACTAATGATGTACTACATCCTGGTACTAAATACCAGTTTTTGAGGTAACACAGCATACATTCCATGTTTAGAAAACAGAAAAACCTCCTACAACATTGAAATCGATTTTACTCACCACATCACTGTGTGATTTTCCTTAATGTTTGACTTTTAAGATTTGCTTAAAATAGGAACATCAAATTATCTTTGTTATTAATAGTTACTATTCAGACTGAAACTCTTTCCTATAAATCAAAGCTATGTGAAAGTGACTCTCAAAATTGAAATTAATTAAAGTTAAGCCACTTTAATTCATGTTAATAGTAATAAAAAAAGATCAACCAGCTTCCCGGAAGGGGAGTTACCATATTAAAGCATTTTGGTGCTTGTTTTAACCACTTCATTTAATGCCACTAAAATAAAAGCACCATTCCCTTTCAACCTGAAATTCCTCTTGACATTTGGGGTATTTGAATCTAATTAAAGAACTCATTTTTGTGTCACGAATCTGGAAAAGAAAGGAGACTATTTTTCTTTGAGAATGAATTTTCACAGAGACATCTAAAATAGATATAACCTACATTTGTTCTTTTCACTTGTTCTTAGACAATCTCACTCTCTATACATTTTTCAGAAGGTAGATCATAAGTTAAATATTCTCTACAATACTTAAAAACTTTAAGAATGCTCCTGACATCACAAATACAACATCTTCCAAAATCTGGAAAAAGTGTCAGAAGCTGTCTTACAGAAATCAGGGGCTCTTTTGCACAGATGAATTAAAAAGTGACTTTTAGGCTTGCTAAACAGTGTAAAAAATATAGAAGGTAAAATAACATTTTAGATGCACATTTAAATAACATCTAGAACTTGTATTAAAATGTCTCAGTGCATTTAAAATGCTGTAAAATTGCATCCTTGTTTAGAAAGGTGGGAGTTTTTTTTGCCACATAACTAATAAACATAGGTGTGCCCATTCTCACTTGTATCTGACCGGAAATTGCTTCAGAACTGCACTGAAACTGCCTTTCCAATTTTTCCACGCAGCCTGTAATCCAGGACAGCACTCTGCTTTGATCATGGAATCTGCACGTCCACGTTCACCCAGCACAGCATCAGAAGTGCATCGTGTGCTCCCAGATGGAAAAAGGCAAGCGGGAAGCTGGGATTCCAGGAAGGTCTCTTGGGCAAAAAGCCTCACCCCGCTGCTTCACCGGAGCATGGGAGAAAGGCTGCTCCCGGGCTCCCAGGGTGACACAGCACAGTGTCCTCTCCCACCAGGGACACATTCCCTGCCATCCCACCCCACTGCTGCCTTGTGGCATTGCCTGGCGCAGCAGCCAGGGCTGCCCTTCTCCCAGACTGACCCATGTGCTCAGAACAAACACTCAGGTAGGGAGGTATGAGAGGAATGCTCAAGATATGCTCACACCTACTAATTGAAGGGATAGACCCATAAGTTAGGGGGAAGGACACAGCCACTTTACATAAGAAGGATGTGGGCCTGTTGGAGCAAGTCTAGAGGAGGCCGCGGAGATGCTCCGAGGGCTGGAGCACCTCTGCCATGGAGACATGGGGTGACATAGAGACATGGAGAGCTGGGATGTTCAGCCTGGAGAAGAGAAAGATCTGGTGAAACCTTAGAGCCTGTTCCAGTGCCTAAAGGGGCTCCAGGAGAGCTGGAGAGAAACTTTGGACAAGAGCCTGGAGAGACAGGACAAGGGGGAATGGCTTCCCTCTGCCAGAGGGCAGGGTTAGGTGGGATATTGGGAAGGGATTCTTCCCTGTGAGGATGGTGAGGCCCTGGCACAGGTTGCCCAGAGAAGCTGTGGCTGCCCCATCCCTGGGAAGTCTGTCCAAGGCCAGGCTGAACGGGGCTTGGAGCAACCTGGCCTGGTGGAATGTGTCCCTGCCCATGGCAGGGGTTGGAACTGGCTGATCTTTAAGGTCCCTTCCAACCATTCTAGGATTACATGATAAGTCCCATAATTTCCCTGTGCCTTACTTTGAATCTTCATTATTTTTATTTACCTTTCTATCACGCTGCTGGGTTTTCCCTCATTAAATTCCTTGTCTGACAGTAATGCCTTATATTTTCAATAAAATAAATACATAATGGTACCTAAAGATCTACCTCCAATTTAGAGAGAGAAGAGTGTCACCTGCAGTTCTCCTTTCAGTTCCCCACCCTGAACAGATGCTTGTGCATAGTGAGTCCATAGACTCTCTTCTTTTCCAACTGGAGAAGAGCCTGATGTTCCCAATCTGGCTCAGTTATTTCAAGTATTAACACATGTTCTAATCAGGAAAAGTTTTCAATCCCAAATGCAGCTGTTTCCAGCCCCTCCAAATTGCAGGGATTGGATAAAATGCAAGGAGACAACCAGTTAGGCAGGACACAGCAACAGCAGGTTCCTTGGGTGGGTCTTCTCTTTCCTTCCTCCCTCCCACCACCACTAATTCAGCTGAAATTATTTACAGCCTTAGCGAGCTGGGACTACAAAATCTGAAAGCTTTAAAACTTTCTGCTTAACAAACAAAACTAAAAAAGGACTGCTAACCTTTGATTTCTGCTTCTGCTGAGGAGTTGTGTATCTTGAATTCCAGTGCTTTAAGCAGAACCAGACTTAAGGCTCTGAGAACAGTTTGGTCAGAACCACCTTGGGGATCCTCTCCAGGGGCAGGTTCACTGCTTCCAAAGTAGCTGGATTTTTTGTCGAGTGGGATCTGATTAAGCCAAGTTAAACTCACAACCTGCAGGACAGCATGGCTCAGTGCAAGCATGTCCTCACACAAAGGCAAGGCTTGTGAGGACACTGATCCACTTCTAGCATCTTCTCCAGACTTGTGAAGGACACATTTTTTAAGGAGCAAAATGAGTTTCTTCTTGATTACATAGGGAATTGATGAGCTAATGAGGTTCAGGACATAAGAAACTTTCAAAAACAACACTCTCTGGCACCTCAGTGGTAGTTCCAGCTCAGTTCTGGAAGCCAAAAGTGCTTCAAGCAGATCTATAAAACTGATCAGGTTGGTTGTAGCTTCAGAATAAGGTGAAGTATAGTGGTGACTGTCAAAATGATGGAACAGGATGGCATTATAAAATCCTTCAAGCACAGCATCAAGGGGAGCCAACAACTTCTTCAAAACCCCTATGGCAACAAAAAACACATCATTAAGCTGCAGTGTAGCACAGTCAGATAAAGCAGTGAATAAGGAGTAAAAATAGGTGTCGGGACTACTTTCAGATTTTAAGTGTGTTTAAACTAGTACATTTTAATAGCACTTTATCCCCCCCTTTCAAAGGAGGGGAATAGGTGTTCCAGAGCCCATACTCCCGACGAATTCCAGGTGATATTGCTCCCCCTGGCGGTACCGGCACAAAATCGCCCCCGCACCTGCTTTGGGTAAAACCGCGTCTTTCAGGGTCTCCTTGATTATCGTCGTCAGAGTCCACAGACAATCTGCGACCGGGGTATTCCCGGGAAATCCCAGGAGAGTGTTCACAGTAAAGCCGAGCCAGGTGATATTTAATGCATTCTAAGAAAAATGATTCAAAAAACAATCACATATGTTTCCAATTGCTATGCAAATTAAGTTGAATTGTAACACCAATTATTTTAAATTGTACATTAAAAAGATTCAAATGCAGGCACAGACAAAACACAGGTAGAAACCATCTCTCTGTCCAGTGCCTTTAAAGTACTTAGGCCTCTAGTTACAAACATCGAGTCACACATGCAGTGCAATAGAAATTATCTGGATGTTCCAGAAAGGGAAAACCAAACCTCCCCCTGTCATGTGACCCACCCAAAAATCAGATAATGCTGCAAACAGATCGTATCTGAATTCATAACTCCCAGACCCAGACAACTTGGCGAGAAATATTACAAACATAATTCCGAGATAAATCTATGTTCAGAGATGCTACTGTGCAGGCTGCAAGAGATATTCACTAAACATACATCAAAAAAACCCTCAAGAAATTGGAATATTCAGACAAAAAAATAGAGAAAAGCATTTGATTAACTTCCAAAAGGTTATCACTTGTTATCTAATGCATCACCTAACACACATCAAGGAACTGTAAAAATATTGATAATGAAATACCTGTATTGCAACCTTAAGGAGAATATTTCTTGTCATCTACACACACTGTACCCTAAAAGAGTTTCATGAAAGTACAGATTTTTATATTTAAGACATTCCACACTTCTGCTCCACATCTGATCTCCTTGCTTTCCATGTTCCAGGCTCCTCCTAACACAGCTTAGTTTCTTGGAAAATACAAACACTGTGAAAACTTGCTGTAGAGTCAAATGGAGAAACCTGCAGGCACATATTCACCAGGTCATTTTTTTAGTTACAAAGTTGTGCCATATTCACCTCTTCCTTCAGCTGGAAACACACCAGAGATGCCAAACTTTGGGAAGCCATGTGGGATAACAGCCGATCGTGAGGACCGAGCAGAGAAACCTGGGGACACGCAGAAAGGAAAAGCATCTCAGGCACGTTCCTGCTTATTTTCCTCCTCTCACAAAAATCTTTCACAAGTTTACAAAGCTTACCAGTTTGGAGTCAGTTTTTGCCTCCTTTAGAAGAAGAACAAAGATTTCACAGTACTTCTGTCTCGTGCTGGCTTCCATTTGCTGGGACTCTGCTTTAGCCACCATCATCTTGATGAGGGTTAACTGAAGCAGCATCACTTCTCGTGGACAGAACGAGGAGCTCATGTTGGCAAAGCTGTTGGATAAATCATCTGCTGCAGGGACAACTGTATCAGTGTCCTGATGGCTCCCAGTACCACCAGCAGGAGGTGGGACATGCCTCTGGTGACAGGATTCCTCTCCTGCCGGTGGCTGCTCGACACTCAGAGTCAGTAAAGAGGAATAATGACGGCTTTCCTTGGCTAAGGGAATTCCTGCCAGGACATCCTTGTACATCTGCTGCAGCAGGGAGATCTTCATGGCGAGGACATGAAATATTCCAGAAAATGCTGTACGTCTCCACTGATCAATCAATTTTATCCAGCAAGAGAACCAGAAGCACCACTGGGCATTTCTCTTCTAAGTTATCTAGAAATAAAATATTTTGCTGTTACTGAACTTAACAAGCAACTAGAAAATAACAGAAGCAAAGCACACATTTTTAGAGTTAATACTACCATTATTAAACTTGCTTTGAAAATGCAAATTCAGCTGCACAAAAGTGTCCCAGCGAGATATTAAAATGAAGAATTACCATGCTGGAAAGAAGTTTACAGTTCCAATATTATATTACTGACACCAAAATGACTTTGCTGGAAATAACAAAACCAAAGGTGACTGTTACTGGGGACTATTGCTAAAGATACGAGAACTTGGATCAAATCTTTTTCTACACTGCTAAAACTACTAAAACCTAAATTCTTTTGTGCCCTCAAAAACAGGCATAAAATTTAAACTGCAGATGTTCAGTGCTCCATTAAGGCTGGAAATGGCACCATCTCTCAAACAAATGAAAACCAAAGGACAAGTCTTGATTTCCCCTGCACCCAGGTTCAAGATGGGCTCATCTTAAGGGCCCAGTGACTGTGAAGTTGAAAATTACAAAATACTTTCAAAACAAGGTGTAAAACTTACGAAGTGCCGATAAAAATACTTAACCATTTTCAGAAAAAAAAAAATCTTCACCCCCATGTCAATGGAACATATCTTTCAATCACAGCACTGGAACATTCATTAGAGCTTAGAAAGAAGAGCTGTTAAGAATTTAAATCTCTCCATAAAGTGTGAGCACCCACAAATGTAAATGGCCAGACAGACATTCCATCTTCCCAGAAAACAAATATGCTTAAGAACATCAGAGTTTCTTTCTCACCTACACTAAGAGCGATGAACATACATAATATTTATCTTTTAAATAAGGCAGTTTTAACATGTTCTCTAACAAGAGCTCTTTTAATTAAAAGCAACAAACAAACTCATTACCTTTATCTGTGGTGAAGTTGGGAGTGGGACTTAAGTTGCTTTATAGGAATTTTCTTTTTGCATGATGATTTTTGGATTGCCATCTCTAGTCTGGCATAATCAACCAGGGAGGCTTCCAGGCAGGCTGCTGCAGCCATCCATCTGTATTTGGCTTTTATTTAAAGGCAGCATTTCTCCTTTTTTCACCAAAGGAAGAAAACAGCTCAGTCTTCCAACCTGTAAGAAATTCTAAAGGTTATTTCTCATCAGATCAAATATTTTAAATGACTGTTTATTTTCAGCAGAATATAAGGAAAGAATGAAACTGCCCAAGTCAGCACGCGAGGCGTTTTTGGTTCAGTTTATAATCTTCACAAGTTTTTAGAAGAATATCGAACATTGAGAATTACACCCGCATTTTTACCACCTGATTTTTTTTAAGTGCAACTGAAGCACGTACTGACAAAATGGCTTCCCAAAGGATTAGAGTTAGACCAAGGTATTCTACCCGGGCTCCTCATTTCTTCCACCATCCAGAAGCATTTCCTTCAGAAGAGAATGTAAAACTTGAGAGCATGAAGTTGCCTGCAGGAGTGGTCTATGATTCACTCAGGTGTGGTATTTTTAAAGACACATCCAGCAATGGCTGAACTGAAAACTCCACAGTTTTCAGCACGTTCCTCACCAGATAGGACCAAGAATCCTTCCCCCATTCCTTCCCATATTCCACATTTTAGATGATAAGAATGAATCTGATACTTCAGGCATCAAGTTCCTCCTTGGTTTGCAGAATCTCTTCGGAATTCTACTTGAGGTGGAAATTTATGACCTGAAACCTCATAAAATTTCTGCAGCAATCACTCTGTGAATATTTTATAAGGCTATTGTCCCTATCTTTGAGTTTTATTTCTTCCTAAAGTAATACCTAATAAAATAAAATTATCTCAACACATTTACTTCTGTGTTCAAGATCAACTTGAATTATCACCCTGCGTGGTGAACGGACAGATCTCCTGCACCAATTCACACAGTCCAGCCAGGTGGTTAAAGCAGAAGAGATTCACACCTTTTCTAGGACATTTCCCTACACATGACACTGACTGGAGTTTTCTGATGCTACCATAACACATTTATGTTCTACCATTAATTACTTTATAAAAACATCTCTAAGATATGTCTCACTCACACACGACAACAGCTCACAAACATAAGTCACCGAAGGAAATGAAAAATGAGGGGGCTTATTTTGAAGAAATTTACTTCAAAGAGGGAGAAAACGTCAGACAAGGACTAAATTTGTTTCAGGCACGGCAAGAGAGCACCATGAAAAGCTCAAAGCTGAAGAGTAAAGAAAAGGAATCGTATTCATACACAAGAAATGACAAACTCCAACCCTTACTTGTATTATTTATCTGAGTTATTCTTGACAGCATCCAAAAACCAATTAAGGTAACGCCTCACAGTGCCAGACTCCTCCATAAACAACAGGAAGCAGTTCAAAAACCTTACATATAGATCAGGCAAAAAGACAGAAAGGAGAACCATACAGAAGATAAAAAAAAATTCCAAATAAATATTTTGCTTTATGTTATTTTCATGATTAATAAGGCTTTGAAATCAAAACTGAACTCAATTGGGGCTGCAAACAGAAGGACAGAAGAAACTTGGTGGGAAACCTAACGAGGAACCTGAAGATGAAAACTCAGACGGTGGTGGTTGCAAACAGAATATCCTAAATCGGAGTTATAAAATACAAGGCGGGATATTTAATTTAGCAGAAAGCCAGGGAAATTGATTTCATAGAATCACAGAATGGTTTGGGCTTGGAAGGGACCTTAAAGCTCATCTCATTCCAACCCCTGCCACGGGCAGGGACACCTTCCACTAGCCCAGGTTGCTCCAAGCCCCATCCAGCCTGGCCTTGGACACTTCCAGGGATGGGGCAGCCACAGCTTCTCTGGACACCCTGTGGCAGGGCCTCCCCACCCTCACAAGGAGGAATTCCTTCCTAATTTAACTGGATTAACACTGTTGCTACCACATTTTCCTTTTTTTTTTTTACTAACACAAACGGCTTATGATGACACACAGTTACTCAGAGATATTACTGAAGAGGCATAATTATCTGTTGTCAAGTGCCTGTGTTATTTTTTCCCCTGTTATATACACTACTTAGTGTTAATCGCACGAGTAGCAACTGGGAGAAAACAAACTATCCAGAAATCCCACTCTCTTTTCATTAAAAAAATTAGAAGAGGTAAAATGAAACCACAGGCCGCAACTTTTGGGTGGGAGTCTGCAGCTCCTGGGTTTCCTTATAATGAAGTGGTTGAAGCATTTAAGAAATAAAACGCACTTCGAACCACTTGTACCTGCAGTGACTTCGTAGGCTCATCTCTCAATAACCTGCACCTCAAGGGCCCCTCACCCCTCACGCTGGCGCTCCAGCAATGCCAGGCTGGGCACTGGCAGGAACCCTGGCTGCCCGGCATCCGAGCCCTCCCGCCCGTCCGACAACGCGGCTTCTCGCCCCGGGGAGTCCCGAGACCCTCAGCCCGGTGGACCCC
>VZRE01014218.1:759-15616 GCA_013396775.1 Cephalopterus ornatus
AAAAAAAAAAAAGAAAAACAGGATGAAACCAACCCATACATATAGGTCAGAGGCAGAGAGGGAGAGACTGATTTTGGCTATCCAAAGTCAGTGGCTCTGGCAGCTTTATCTCAGAACTGTGGTGGCCTGAATTACACAAAGAGAACTAATAGGAAATTGATATGCAAGCAGTGTTGTGCCTCCTTTTATATCACCGATTTTCTTTTTGCATAGATTGTTTTGTGTACCTTGTTTTTATTCTCTGGTCACTTTTGTTTGCTTTCTGCAACAGGCAAGAGAGCAAATTTATCCAATTTCCAGTCTGTTGTCATGTTGTCTTTACACATAGGAACATGGAGGAGAAACCCTTTCCATTTTTTTTCTAATAGGAAAAAACAATCTGCAGTCTCTGAAAATCACATCAGAGACACTGAAGGAGAGGAAAAGCTCTGCTGACCCCTTTCTTCTTGCAGTCATGTCAAGTTTTATCAGTGATGGGTGGTTTGCCTTGTCTGTCCCACCGAAGCAGCTCCTGGCAATCTCCCTGCAGTAGAATAGTGCTCTTTCCCAATCACAACTGATGCCTTAGAGTTTTTGATTTTTCTAATTTTTATAGATTTTAGAAGTAATTGTATAGTGAATGTAGATTTTAGTGTAGCTATACTTTCCCACACTTTGTAGCCTAATGTTTACAGATACCCAAACCCTGTTACCGCATCCCATATCAATCCCTCTAAATTCTGTTAACATGTTTAGTCTCCCTTTCAAGGTAGAATTGTAAAAAACACCTTAAAATCTCCACCAGAAGATATAGACATAGACACAAAGACCTTCAAGCCCAGAGCTTTGGAAAACCTCCAAGAACTGCACATGCTTTGAGGAAGATGAAGATGAGGAAGAAGAGGTCCTAAATTCCCCCAAACTCAATTCCTGAAGGGGCGTGTTGGGGGGCAGAACAGGGCAGAACCAGGGGGTGGCTGGACGGAGGTTGGATGAAAATCATTATAAAAGTTTGTAACACCTGCATTGTGGCCGCACCTTGGAAACCTAGAGGCTCATTAAAACCTTTACTCCCTTCTCTTATCTCCCAATACTAAATTGGCTCAGAGTCTTTTTCTCCTCAGTCTTTTAGGCATCACAACCAAAAAAAAAATCAGTCTCTGGGGCAGCTCCTGAGATAAGAGGAAGTGGAGAGAGCCAGGAACATGTAAACGTGGGGTTTATTTATTTATGGCTTAAACCTCTGAGTGCCAAACCCGGCAATGTGAGTGCCCTCCCTGCCTTACATCCAAACCCAACCTGCATTGTGCTGAGCAAACATCGGCAGAGGTGGTGGTGATGATGATGACAATGACTTGATGAATTGAAATTTTCAAGCACACTTGACTCAGCTCTGGCCTTTGTTACTCTTTGGTCCATCCCACCATTCCAATGATGCAAGACAGGTATGTTACATCCTTATACACCTGATGGGGAAACTGAGGCAAGGTAGTGGAGGGATTTTCTGGAGTGCAGCAAAGGTGAGTCACAGCTGACATGTGAATTCAGGAATGCCTCAGTTCTCCACTTTGCTTTTGCTTCCCATGGAAACAGAGTTTAAACAAGTGTTGTCTGTCTCTCTGTCACATCCCCTGTAGTTTGTGATTTTCAAACCACAGAGGCTGCTTCCCCCCCCAGATGTGGGTGTTTCAGAGATGTTTTGTGGAATTTGGCACCTCAGCTGAGAGGATGAGAAAGACCAAAGTCTTCCTGCACTGGGAGGAAGATAGTGAAGTGCTCTGAACTGCATTAGTAGCCACTCAAGGCTCCAGAAACCAGCTTCAGTGCTCTGCTGCTCCAGGAACACCTCGCAAAAGTCTTACCCTCTAGGTATTAAAGCTGTTCTCCTGGGCCTCCTTTTGCACTGGAATGAGTTCCCAGCATCTGGCCTCACCCCATGGGGTGCTTTGGGGCTGGAAGGACAGAGAGAGAAGCACTCTGGCCAGGATGAACCCTCTTTCCTGGCCCCTACAACCCCTGCAAGGCTGCTCTGTGAGCCCAAGCTGTCACTTGCTGAGGTCAGAAATATCTTCCACATCAGGAAAGACCCCTTTGAGGTCTACACAAGGGTCCTTCCACCAAAGCAAACACTGGGCACTGGCTCTGGGGGATCTGGGAAAATCTGCTTTGCTGCCCTTTAGCCTGGTTTGACTTCAAAGAGCAGGAGACACCTTCCTGTGCTTAGGACACCCCAGGGAGACATGCTACAGGATGAGTCAGGGGACCGTGGGGTGAGGCTAGATGCCTCCTGAAGGTGCTGAAGGCTGCACAGAGAGCTGAGGGCTTTGTGCCATCTAACATCCAGGTGGATGCAAGAATCCCAAAAGCCCAGACCCAGAGATGACAGGTATGCCTCACAGTTGAAGACTCACACTCGAATACCCCATCCTGCCCTGCTGTAGGTTACCAAGCCATGAGCAAAAGGCTTCCTTGCCCCCGGGAGAGGAGCCTCTGTCCTGAAACACGCTGGTTACTGCAATTAAGTTTTATGCTGGAGGTGAATGACTCCGCTGTCACTTGGGACGTTCCTTTGCCTCTCCTGTGCCTGGTGTGAGAGAAAACTCAAAGAGGCAGATTCCCCAGGAATCAGGTCTTGCAGTCTAGGTGAGGACAGCAGCAACATCCAGGGGACAATTTGAAGTCACCTGGGAGATGGTGGACATCTCACTTTGGGGCATTTCCCTTTGATTTATCTCTAAACAATCTGTGAAGGTGTACCCAAGACTGTGGGTTCTTCTTGTGAAAGTGTTGGAGACAAATCTTCAGGTGGTCATAACGCCGTAATGTCTCTGTGTCCATAGGATGAACAGCAGTGCAGCCTGGGAATCTTCTGTTCCCAAAAGATATCATGAAAAAGGTTGTAGTAGAGGCTACAAAGTTACAAGGGGCAGGGTGTGATCAGATGGAGAAGGACCACTCATCATCTTCTTGACTGTGAGGATGAGGACATCAAAAAAAGCTGTCAGGTGGTAGGATCAAAACAAACTAAAGGAAATGATTCAGCACCCAAACAGGTCATTAGATTGGGCAGCTGTTTTGCACAGGATGTTGCAAATGCTTAAAATTTATCTGGCTTCAAAAATAACTGAACAAATTAATGGGAGAAAAATGTACTGAAGACTATTAAATGCAAGGACATTTCTGACTCAGGGAGCCTGAGTCACAAAAAAATGTCAGAGGTTGAGGAAATATTCTGGGGAAGCATCACTTGTCCTTACACCCTTCCAAGGGTGGACTTCCATGAGTAGAAGTGCTGGGATAGATGGCCCCCTGTGGGTACAGAAGCACCCAGCACTGAAATGCAGTGTTGGTCATGATAAGTTTGTTATCTACCTGTGTCAATCTGCCCCAAGACCTCATTGCTGTGCTGTGCAAAGCGTCTCCTGGAGGTATAAGGTTTGGGGGAGTGGGACATGTGGCACCCAGCAGGTGGGGAAAGGAGATAGAGCCCAGCAGGACCTGTGCAGGCAGGACCCTTGAGATAAGGCGACATCGGGACAGTCAGTGCAGCGCCTTGATAGAGCACCAGCTGCTGGCTCTAAAGCCAAGAGACAGAGCCTGAAGGCCCTGAGATAAGGCAAGGACAGAGGGAAACAAACCATGGCCTGGCAGTGAGAATTTCCAAATCTCCTTTTTCATTCCTATGTCACAGAAAAACAAGGTCAAAAGGGAAAATACTCAAAGCAATTAATACATACTCCAAGCAGGCCCATCCCATCCCAGCTGCCCCAGTCTCACTTGCAGGGTCAGGCTCTGAAGGCACATTCAAATATCTTCACAGTCTTCATGACCAAGGTGCTCTGAGAGCTGTACAGTGAAAGCACTGGCAGGAGGAGGATTCAGTGTCATCCCAACAGATGGTAGCACCTTTCAATCTTTTGGGCTATTCTTACATCTGTGTCCATAAAAAAGGCAAGTCCACTACCCCCAAAACAGCCCCTAAATCTTCAAGCCCTCCATTATCTCCATATTAGTATTGTTGCCATTTGGTTGCTGTACATTGTCTTCACACCAAGGCCACTGCAAAGCACTGTTGTCCCTCCCTCTGTGTGCAAAGTATCTCTTGTGAAGCCAGTGCCAGTGCTGGCAGAGTGTCTTGAAATCTTGGGTCTTGTTCTGCAACCACCTCCAATGTCAGTAAAATGCTGATGGCCACATCATCAAACTGACGACCAAGAAACACAGTCAGGGGTGGGATCCTATCCAGAGGGACCTGGACAAGCTCGACATGTGGGCCCACAGGAATCTCAGAAGGTGTAACAAAACCAAGAGCAAGGTCCTGCACCTGGGTCGAGGCAAGCCCCAATATTAATCCAGGTATGAACAGACCAAGGGCAGCCCTACTGAGAAGGACTTGTGGGTGCTGGTGGGTGAGAGGCTGGACATGACCCGGCCATGTGCACTCACAGCCCAGAAAGCCAATCCTGCCTTGGGCTGCATCCAAAGCAGGGTGGGCAGCAAGTCAAGGGAGGGGATTCTGCTCTGGTGAGACACACTGGGAGCACTGCATCCAGCTCTGGGCCCTCTGGCATAAGAAAGACATGGACCTGTGTGCTGGTTTTGGCAGGGACAGAGTTAATTTTCTTCACAGTTAATTTTTTTCACAGGTATGGGGTTGTGTTTTGGGTTTGTACTGAACAGGGTGATAATCATACAGAGATATTTTTCTCATTGCTGAGCAGCACTTGCACAGAGCAAAGGCCTTGTCTGCTTTTTGTAGTGCCATGCTGGCAAGGAGGCTGGGAGTGCATGGAAAGTTATGAGGAGACCCCAGCTGACCAAAGGAATATTTCAGACCATATGATATCATGCTCATTACATAAAGTGGGGGGAAGAGGGAGGTGGGGGGACATTTTGAGTGATGACGTTTGGAATGATAACATTTATCTTCCTGAGTTACCATTACACATGATGTGGCCCTGCTCTCCTGGAGGTGTCTGAACTCCTGCCTGCCTACAGGAAGTAGAGAATTAATTCCTTGTTTTGCTTTGCTTGTGTGCACCAACTTTTGCTTTCCCCATTAAACTGTCTTTATCTCAACCCACAAATTTTTTCACTTTTATGCATCTGATTCTCTCCCTGATCCCAACATGGGGGAGTGAGGGAGCAGCTGCGTTGGGCTTGGTTGCTGGCTGGGGTTAAACCACTACAGAGAGATGGTGGATGCCTCATCCCTGGAAACATCCAAGGCCAGGTTGAACGGGACTCTGAGCAATCAACTCTAGTTGGAGATGGCCCTGCTCATTGAAGGTGTGTGGGACCAGCTGACCTTTAAAGGTACGCCCCCAACCCAAGCCTTTCCGTGATTTCATGATTCAATAAGTGGAAAGGCTTTTGTTTTCTCTTTCTTTGCAAGCTTTAGGAAATACCTCCAAGGATGAGAACAACCCGGAGCCACACAGGCTCCTGTTTTCCGAGAGTCCCAGATAAAATATTACTCAAATGGCTTTTATTATTTATTAATCATCAGAATATGAAGAGTAACAGGAGGGTATTTTCATTGTTCTCTGTTGTCAGACCTTTTGACAGTTTTTTCAGATTTTTAAACAGCAAGTAGATGTGAAAGAAGCACCTAGGTACATATATTTCATATATATGTGAAAGGTGACTGTAAACAAAAAGGAGAGTAGGGCAGTAGAGTCAATGGGACAATATTTTCAGATATATTAAAAAAAAACCACAGAAAAATGCCTTATGATCAAGTCAAGCTTGGAAATGGCTCTGAAAGAAACAGCTTTAGACTGTCAGAGGACAAACCAGGCATGCTGTTTGTAAACCCTCCCTTCTAATTTATTTTGCTCCTAAGTGTTCAGGTATATGAAAATATGTCTCACTGTAGGGAAAAACTCTGCATTTCTAAAGCTGAGCACATGTTCTGCTGGCTAGGGAAGGATCTGAGTGTCCTGGAAATGCTCACCAGTTCTGCACTTAAAAAAAAAAAAAAAAAAAATTAAAAATGGATGCTGAGAGAAGAACATGCTTGAGATGGAAAAAAGCTTTTATCCAAGTTGTGTGGCGTCCATGGTATTTTGGCTGCTTCCTTGCAAAGAGAAGGATTTACTCCTTGTAAAGTGCTTTCTGCTTCCTCTGGTTCCCATTTTGCAGTCCCTGCTTTGTATGTTTTCCCTGTGGAAGGAGGTGCTTTCAGGTCTTCATCCCACAGGGCTTTTCTCTTTTGCCCCACTCACCCCACTTTCACACCAAAGGGGCAATAAGAAGAGAGAAATAGCTAAAACTTGCCCTTTTTGGTTCTTCTTGTCGGTTGGCAAGTATATTTAGGTGTTGGGGGTTTTTTTAACTTCCCCAGAGCAAGAATGAGGAAAGGGCCTTCTTAGAGATGAGGGGAGTGCAGACCCACAGGATCAGACTGCAGTCAGCTCACCCAGCTGAATACCTCCCCTGCAACACCAGTGAATGTGTCATCCAAGGGCAAGAAGAAAAGCATTTTAATTTAAAGCACTGTGCAAGTGAGCATTCAGATGAAAAGGCTTGGGTTGACTCTTAAACTCCCTCTCTCTTCTAGACCCTTGGGATGTCCACACGTAGGAAAAACAAACCCATTTGAGATAAAATCCACAGCTTATAGTTTGGGGCAGCATCAGGGCCTTTTCCACCTTTAAAATGGGACTGGCCCTGATGTGAATCCAGATGCAGACTTGGCTGTTGGCTCCTTCTGCACTCTGCCAGCCCTTGAACTGACAGCTGAACCTTGGAGAAGGGAACAACCCATCCTATAGGTCAGGCAGAAGGTGCTGAGAGGTGCTACATGGGATAAGGAAAAGGAATGTTCCAAACCTACCATGCACCAAGAGCTTCAAGTTGGTGTGGCCAACGGGTTTCCTGCAGGATGGAGAAGCATGCGGGTAATTAATGGAAATCTCACTGGAGGTAAACAAGTCTGAAGGAGACCTACTTGGCCCTGCAGGCAGCTATAGATGGAGATATGAGATGTTGGCATAGCAAAGCATTCAGGCACAGCACCTGCAGGGCACACTAATGCTCTGCCCTGTCCACAGGTGACCCAGGGACCGTCTTGCAGGGCTGAGCCTTCCGGCTCTGGTCACAAAAACAGGGCAGGAACATACCTGGAATTGTCCCAAGGTCTGCAGCAGGGTGCTGAGGGAGCAGGGGGAAACAGCAAGGGATGGCTGGCGGGGACATGGGTGCAAGGGAGCTGATGGGGACAAGAGGCAGATGATCAAACCCCTGAGTAGTCCCTGCAAGCTTCTGTATTTCCACAGGTCTCCCTTCTCCAGGAAGGCGTGTGAGCGTGGACAGTGCTGGAGGGTTTTGGTCTTGTGAGTTCAGACCAGTGGTTTTCTGTTTGTGTTTTTCCCAGACCCCATAGAAGCTCTTTCCAAATTTCCACAGGACAGCAAGCCCTAGGGTGGAGATGACAGCAACTCTCAGCACGTTTGGGCCAGGCAGCAAGGCTTCTCCAGACTTGTTCGCCTGTCTGGGAAATTTGCATTAATTATCCTCATGGTGATTCAGGCTCCCGCAGGAAAATTTAGCCTCTTCCTCTTCACACGTGAGTGCACAGCCCAGTCTATGGGACCAGTGCAAGTGTCTTCCCCTTCCCAGTTCAGCTTCAAACCCACCACAGTGTGGTTTCCAGATCTCACAGCTTACTTGTGCACACAGGGGAGTGAGACGTTGCATCTACCACATGAGACCGACAAACAGTTTTTCAGAGGAACATCTCATTTTCAGGAAGCTGGAGATGGAGATACCGAAGGAATATCTCCTGCCCCAACTTCCCTCTGGATCTTCTCACCCAAGGGATTTTCTCTGCCATTCAGCCTCCCAAGACTGTTGCCTGAACCTAGGGTTTGGTGCTTATGCTGCAGTTTGATTTCCTTCTTCTGCATCTGTTCATATTTTTTGTGAGAAGGATCATGAAAAGGCCAAATTCAGCCTCAGCAAAGCAAGGTCCAACTCAACTCAGTTGGCCCTCCCTGTTTCCTAATGGAAACTCTTCTTTGTGGTCAGTTTTCAAGGCCCCAGGTAGGACCTGAGTTGTACATCTTCAGCTAAGCCTGGCTGTTAATGGAGTTACTGGCATTGCTGCTGGAGACCAGCCCGCAGAAACCAGCCAAGGTACGGCAGCAAGTGAGAGCACTTGTAAGTTCACCTGACAGTGGACAATAATGTGCCAGTCAGCACTGATCATTGGTGTTGATGTGCACCCAGGCCCCAAACCCAGACCAACACGAGACCCAGTAGAGCTTCCTCCTCCCCCTCACTCACCTTCTGCAAAACTCTGTCCCTTCTCACCATGGCTTCTGGCCAAATACAAGGAGCTCTCTGCTCTGAAAGTAAAAGCAGGGTCTGGTGAACCCACTCAGGAGTGCACCACACAGCTGCTCTGTGGGCTCTAGCTTCTCTACTTTGCAGCGCCTGCCTAACCCAGATGGCTCATCCTCAGGAATGGGGATAGCCAGGAGTCCCTGCCTGATGGTCACCTACTCTCAAGGGACTCACAGTCCTGAAGGGCTGACCCTGCAGCAGAGGTAAAGGTGAAACCATGGGAATGTTGGTTTAGGCTGATGCCTTTCCCAGAGCACACCCAGGGCCCTGTGCTGTCTTATCCCAGTGATGCTGACAGCCACACCATCTCAGCCACGCTGTAATGCTTGAGACAGGGATGCCATGTCCTGTGCACCAAGAATAATCTAAAATGCCAGTTCCCAACACAGAAACTATTGCTGAAGCCGAACAATATGGATATTCTAGTTATACCCCCATCAATGAAGCATTATATCCCCCAGATTGCTGCTTTGGAGGATGGCAACGGTCACTTCAGGCTTCAGCACCATCCTGATGGGTCTCTTCTGACTCAGAATATTATATGATTCTACAAGATCGTGAGCCTCTGAAAATCACAGCACATCCCACTGCCACTGTGTGCAGCTGGAGGACTGTCTCTGCAGCTGTCAGGTTGAACATGCTCAGATATTTCTGCACACTGAGCCCAGAATGGGAGGTGTAAGATGACCTGAACAGCTGGTTACCAGAACCCCTTGGAAATACAAACCACTCTCTGACAGGCATGAGGTCACAGCCATCATACTCCTCAGACCCTGGAATCACAGCTGAAACAGCATTGTAATGCACTTATAATTTATTCATCAGCTGAATGAGAGCAGCAGCAGACATTGTGATGGCACTCTTTTATCAAGCCCTCATGATGGACTTCATCCATTTTAAAAGAACAAGCTGGAGTCAAAAGGAAAAAAAACCAAAACCAACTTTATTCAAATTAACACAAGCAAAAAACAAAAGGACAAATCAAAATAAGGAAAAAAACCCTCTCCACTAAAGACTTGTTTTTCTCCTCTTCATTTTTCTTTTGCTTTGCTCTGAATCCTCCAAACTTTGCATTTCTCTGCTGGTGGCTACTTTGATATAGGATGCTCCTGTTAACCCACAGGCTGCTGATTGATGCTCAAAAACATCTTTTAATCCCTGTGATGAGTTCTGCCTGAGGATTAGCTTGACCCTTTTTGGGGTGAAAGAGAGCCAGAAGGGGAATTGCAGGGAACAAATTTTTATTCTAAAAGATTCACAGCTGCTTTCCTTGAGTACCTGGGTGCTCTGCTCCCTCAAATATAGGAACCTACATAGGTGCCAATGTGAAGCTGAGAACTCCTGTATGCCTGTTCTTTCTTTTTTTTTTGGAGATGAGAATCGCCCCATGCAGTAATGCCGCATCGTTCACTTGGGCAGCAGAGCACAGAATTGCACTTGGATTTCCCTCACTAAATACTCAGGGAGTTTTATGGGAGAATCTTTCCTTGGCATCGGGGCATTACTCTCTGGGCAGAGATCCATCACCGTGGTGCTTGTCTGTCCTCCCATCTGGGACTCAGGTATCAGTGTAAATAAAAGAAGCAGCCCCAGCTTCCTCTGTCACTAGTTCCTCCAGGGCTAAGAAACCAGCCTGCAAAGCCTGAAGTGGTGTTTCCCCTTGGCCCATGGGCAGGGATCTGCTGCTCCCATGGGAACAATGGGCTACCAACACTGGTATGGCTGTGGCTGGAGATTTGCATTCAGCCAGGGCAATGGCACTCTGGGAGGGAGATGGAGGAAATAGTCCTGTCCCCTCTCTCTATCTTCCATATCCCTGTAGTGATCTTGACAAGAAGAAACAGGGTAAGATTTGGGTGGGGGGAGGACCTACCAGTTCTCTAACAGGAAAGGGAGCTGAGCCCAAGGCTGAGCCACACTGACCTAGGAGCAAGCAGATCTCCCCTTTGGGCAATCTGAAGGACAACTGTTAGAGAACTGGCTGGGCAAATATGTCTTAAGCTGTTTAGGACAAGCTGATAAGGCCTTTGGGCAGGAGGGTGGTGAGGAGGACCTCCTGGTTGTCCTGCTCTGCTTCAGTAAAGCCCAAGGAATAGCTGTTGGTGCTTTGAGTTACAAAGCACTCCTGGGGGGAGGTGTGAGCTCAGCAGAACTCCTACCCTCTGCCTGATCTTCTTCATCACTTCACTGTCTGGCATGCTGAGGGCAAGACAGTATTAAAGTCCAGTCCAGAGTTCCCAGAGTTGTCTTTTGTCCCAGGTGAGTCCATTTCCTTCAGGAAAGCAGCAGGTATCTCATCCTTTGAGCCATTCAGGAAAGAATTTAGATAAAGCAGTAAAGAGTATTGTGTGAGATGATTCTGTCCCAGAAATGGAGTCCCATAGGGAGAATCTCCCACATCTTCCCACCTCTTGTCCCCTCCCTCTGACAGACTTATGGAGTAATAACCCTCTAATGTGACACCAAGGCAGGTTTGCATTTTCAAAGCTTCTGCTGTTGCTAAGCAGAGGAGTTAACTCTCAGTCTCCATCAAAACGGCTCACAGGAAGGAAGAAAGAAATCAGGAAGAGAGATATTAAAAACAGATGATGAGAACAAAGCAGAAATTACTTAAAGAGAAGTTTTAATCTCAGATTTACCTATTGCACCAGTGGCACCTTGAGGTCCAGTTTACAGTGACAAGTTCTGGTTCTGAGGGCTGGATTAATGGCATATGTAACCTCTTCCCCTCCCAGTGAGACTTCCCCATTCTGGAGCCACGTGTTCCTACAGCAGACCTTATTTCTTGTACTCTGAGACCAAATAAAAAACTGATTCCTTCAGGTGAAAATAAAATAAAAGAGGGAACAACACAGTTTGTGGCAGAACACACCCCATGAAGGACCCTGCTTGCAGGCAGGCAGTGACCATCCACAGGAAAACAGCTAAAGGAGGAGGAGGACAATGTTTCATCTTTTCATTATGATATATCAGAGGTGATTAGAGGGGAGAAATGCCATATGATAAATCAAAAAATTGTGTCAACCTCAGGGCAGCCTGGGCCCAGGGAATGGGACACCAGGAAGAGCAGCTGAGCCTCCCTGGGAGCACGGGCAAAAATGCAGGCAGGAGCCTTGGAGGGGGCTGCCAGGCTGCCCAGGCTTCAAAATACGCTGTTGCTTCAACAGTTTCTATTTTCTTTGAGTACTGAATGTTTTTGAGGGAGAGAGGGGAAAATAACTCGGAGAGGAAAAGACCAATATTCTCTCTAAAAGCAGATCCAATGGAAAATTTTCAGTCTGCCCTATTGAGTACACTAGGGCTTGCTTTGCTTTTTGCCTTGCATGATTACCTCTCGTTAATGTTTGAGACAGGCAGCAGGCAGAGATAAATCCTGAATAACTTCAAACTTTGCTTTTCCCATCTCCCCCAGCGTTAGGCTGGTTCAGACAAAGCCTGTGCTGGAGGCTGGCTGCAAGGAAAGATGTTTTGATTACTATAGAAATAGGCGCAGTGCAATCCCAAAAGAGCTTGGCTCCTGCACATTCTCCTCTGAGCATGAGCAAATCCATGTTTCACCAGCAAGCTGGGATGCCCTGTTATCAGAGCAGGTCTTTGCTGGCTGGCACCAACACAGAAGGTCACAGCACGTGTTATGTCCATCAACTCAAGACAATTTAAGAAGGACATGAACATTCTTGAATGTGTCCCGAGGAGGGCAACAAACGTGGTGAAAGGGCTGGAAGGAATGTCTTGTGAGGAGCAGCTGAGGACTTTGGGCATGTCTCTTTTGGAGAAAGGGAGGGCTGAGGGTGTTGCTCTCTACAGATTCCTGAGGAGTGGAAGTGGAGACGGAAGTGCTGAGCTCTTCTGCTTGGTATCTAGTGACAGCACACATGGGAATAGTTCAAAGTTGTGCCAGGGGAGGTTTAGACTTGATATCAGAAAGCATTCCTTTGCAGAGGGGATGGACAGGCATTGCAACAGACTTCCTAGAGAGGTTGTTGATGCCCCCAGCCTATCAGTGTTTAAGGGGCATTTGGCTAATGCCCTTAAAAACATGCTTGAACCTTTGGTCAGCCCTGAATTGATCAGGCAGTTGTAGGTCTCTTTCAACAGAAATGGTCCATTCTTTCCTGTTTTATTCTATTGTCATAAATAAAAAGAACATGGGACTGAACTTCCACCAGAAAACACAGCCAGCATGGTACTTCCCAGCCACCAAGGAGCTTCTCTGACAAACAGTGTTTCATGTCTTAGCTCTCCAGGCCCCATCTGAGGATGTGAGAGCTGAATTAAGCAGATTTCTGTAAATCTGAGCTCACTCCAAGGTGGTAAAGAATGAGAAACAGTGGCTGACCTTTGCCTGCAGGGAGTCAGATGTAGGGGAACACACTTTTTTTCAGCATAGCCAGGCAAGCTGTGAATGAACAAGGCATGTTATCCATGTTACCTCTATGGCACTGAGCTCATCTCAGCTCATGAGAAAAGCAATGCCGGTCTCCACAATAACATTTTCCAGACTGAGAAGGGATTTTGCAAGGGCTGGAGTATTTTACAGCCTTGAGGCAGTCACAAGCCCTCGGCTGGGTTCCACTGTCAGTGCTGGAGCACCTTTGTAGAGGGGAATGGGATAAAGCTCAAGAGGCAGGAGAAGGGCAAGAAGAGCAGCCCCACGGACAAGGGGGAGGATGCCATGCTTGTCACTGGGCAACAGCAAATTTGTCCTGGTAGCAGCTGGTACTTGGGGAAAAACATCTGCCTCCTGCTCTCTGCTCTGGACCGAAGTATGGAGAAGGAGCCAGAGTCATGGCTGCTAAGTGCCAGGTAGAGACTTGAAAACTGGCCCAGCTACATTATCTCCCACCAATGCAGGAGGCCCTTACTGTCAGTCCCATGCCTTTGGGAAAGTCCATGTCTCTGAAAAATTCAGGAGATTGATCCAACGGTCATCCTTGCCCACAGGGTTGTCATCAGGATGGGAAAGCATGAGAGGCATGAGACGTGATAGGGGCAAGGAAGACGGTTAAAGCTATGTAATGCTGTAGGGATGTTGGAACACATCATCCAACCTATTTGTCCAAGGAGCAGGTGCCTCTGTGAGGTGGCCTAAGCCCTGCCATGTGCAGAAGGATGAAAGAAATGCCAAGCACAATTGGGTTGTCCTCCTCCTGGACAATCACTGTTATTTTTCTCTCTTTTTTTTCCTAATGAATATTATTTATGTTATTCATTAAGGAGTTGCTAAGGAACAAGTGCTGGCTCATGTTCACTGGTTGATATATACCTCAACACCTCTGCAATCATTTTTCACCCTTAACCCAGCCAAGAAATGGAAGGAAGGCTCAAAACAGCGTGTTCTGGTGTGACCATGTTGCGTATCCGTGGAGAATGTGAAAACAACACATGGATTGTGAGGAGGTGCTAGCTGCCAGTTCGTGTCCTATTGCTTCCTGGTAGGCTGCTGCAGGATTTTTAGGGGACCCTCAGTTATGCAAGTTTGCTCCTCAAAAACTATCCTCTGTACAAAAATGGCTGGTCTGTGACCATGGGTGCCTGTCGGTGGGCCAACCATGCCCCACTGTACTCACCCATGACCTGTGACTATCTGAACAGGCCGGATTGATGGGCCAAGACCAACCGTATGAAGTTTAACAAGGCCAAGTGCCACGTCCTCCACTTGGATCACAACAACCCCATGCAGTGCTCCAGGCTGGGGGTAGTGAGACTGGAAAGCTGCCAGTGGGAAAGGACCTGGGGGTGCTGGTCAACAGCCAGCTGAACATGAACCAGAGTGAGCCCAGGGGGGCAAGAAGGCCAATGGCATCATGGCCTGTAGCAGCAATAGTGTGTGGCCAGAAGGACCAGGGAAGTGATTCTTCCCCTGTTCTGGGCCCTGGTGAGGCCACACCTCGAGTGCTGTGTCCAGTTCTGGGCTCCTCCATTCATAAAGGACATTGAGGTGCTACAGCAGGTCCAGAGAAGGGCAACGAAGCTGTCGGTGAAGGATCTGGAGAGTATGTCCTGCAAGGATTAGCTGAGGGAGCTGGGAGTGTTTAGCCTGGAGAAGAGGAGGCTAAGGGGGGACCCCATTGCTCTCCATGATCTGAAAGAACATTGTCACCAGATGGGGGTTGGGCTCTTCTCCCAGGCAACCAGTGACAGGATGAGAGGACGTAAACTCATAGAATCATAGATTATGCTGAGTTGGAAAGGAACCATCAAGATCATCGTGTCCAACTCCTGGCCCTACACAGGACACCCCAAGAATCCCACCATGTGCCTGAGAGCGTTGTCCAATGCTTCCTGAACTCTGTCGGGGTTGGTGCTGTGACCACTTCCCTGAGGAGCCTGTTCCAGTGCCCAGCCACCCTCTGGGTGAAACACTTTTTTCTGATATCCAACTTAAACCTCCCCTGACTCAGCTTCATGCCATTTCTTCGTGTTCTGTCACTGGTTACAAGAGTGAAGAGATCTATACCTGCCTCTCTGCTTGCCTTCATGAGGATCATAGAATCATAGAATCGTACAGGTTGGAAGGGACCTCTGA
>VZRE01014218.1:17478-52936 GCA_013396775.1 Cephalopterus ornatus
CTTCAAACTGAGAGTAGCTTTAGATTAGAGATTAGAAAGGAATTTGTTGCTCTGAGGATGGGGAGGCCCTGACACAGGTTGCCCAGAGAAGTTCTGGATGGCCCATCCCTGGAAGTGTTCAAGGCTAGGTTGGATGGGGCTTGGAGCAACCTAGTCTAGTGGAAGGTGTCCCTGCCCATGGCAGGGGTTGGAACTGGATGATCTTTAAGGTTCCTTCCAAGCCAAACCATTCTACAGTTCTATGATGATATTTATTTCAAAGTAAGGGGCTTTCCAGCCATCCCTCGATAGCTTCACTCATTGATGGCTAATTCAGGATAAAGGCTGTGTTTTCTTCAGAACTTCATGGGTTTCAGGGCTGTTTTATGTGATTATTTTTTCTACTCCTGTTTTCTTCCTCTCCAAACTTTAAGAAGGCGGCCTTCAAAGGGCTGCAGCAACATGCAATTGGTGAAGGTAGATAAATGCTTTCAATTCGTCTCTCAGCCTTCCTGTTAATACAAAAAAAATTCTGTGGTTGTTATTTCCACTCTTGTACATACAGCAAGTAAAAAATCTGGCACAGCTGTCACAGAAAAGAACTGAAGGGAGTGGACTTAAATTATCAAAACAACTGGAGAAGGAGGAGTTGCACTTTTTTATTCTTCAAACAAGCAACTGGAAGACCTTGGAGTGTGCAGAAGATACAGTGTATCAGGCACACTCCTCTGCACTTGATGTCTGCTTGGTCTCTGGCAAAATATTGTCCCCACCAGCTCACTTCTCCCAGCAGTTAGCTGTTTTAGTTGTGGCTCCTGCATCTCTCATTCCATGCCCTTTGGCTTCTGTCCAACTGAAGAAAATTTTGAATGGTGTCTTTGCTTGACTAATGTGCACCTTTGGTGCCTCTTGGCCTCTCCAGGTCAAGGTTTAAAAGCTTTGTTCCGCAAAACCAAAATAACCTGTAGCTTGGGGAATAATAGATTTGAGTCACGTTCAGTTTGGCCTCTTTGTTTGGGAGGAAGGGAAGGCTTTGGCACAAGGCTTGCCTTTTGTAATGAGTTGGCTGACTTATTCATGTAGGTGTGATAGGTGTATTCTTAGACTCACCTCCATTATTACTTATTCAGGAAGTTGCTCCAGTCGTTGGTTGGTAACAGTGTCATCTTCACATCCAAATGGTCTCACGACCTCTTCCTGCACTTAAATTACTCATCCGTTTTTTTTCAAAGAAATCAAACGGATCAAAATATGTTTGCTTGGTGGGGGAACTCTCTGGAGTGTGTGCTTGCAGTTGTTCCTGGAAAGAACCTGAAACTACCTGTGAAATAATTTTTTAATTTGTGTGTTAACAAGCATAGATTTAGGCAAGGTTGCCAGTTGCCTTGCACTGTATTGTGACTGTGCTGTCTTTTTGAGTGTTTGATGTCCTTGAACTTTCATGCCTTTCTTCTAAATTCTTTTCACCAGTCCTGTGATACTTGTTTAGAGAGTGGGAGGCTGAGGTCTGGTGGTGCCTCCACCCCTCCAGAGCAGCAGTATTCCCTTTAAGTGGCATGGCTGAAGTCCCTTGTGTGTTATTTCTCTCGTCTTTCCTCCAGGAGGAGCTCTGTGTGGTGGGTTTTTGTAGCGTCTAATCTCTGGTTATGTATTCTGACTTCTGAGCCACTGAAAAAGTGATCTTGGACCCTCATTCTGTCCCTAGGGAGAAGCGATGTTCATGACTCTCTTTGTATTAGGCCTTCAGATGCGGCTTATGGAGTAATTCAGAGATCAGATTAGTACCCAAACTTTATTTGACGAGTGACTTCAATGTTGTATTGATAGTATATGCTGCTCTTAGTAGTGCTCACCTTGCATCTGTTTCATTTCTCATATTTCTTGACATGATGAAATATCCAGCTTCACCTTGTTTTGTATTTTTAGTTTACTAAGGTTAGGCAAGCAGGATTAGAAATATGCAATTACAGGATGTAGCTTTTTTTCAGCTTTGTGGCAATGAGAGTTTGGGAACTGTCTTCCACTTGAAGTGTGATTTAAGGGTAGTTACTGGAGGGGAAGAACAAAGGCTTCTAGGTAAGCTACAGTATAAATATTTTGAGGAAAAACTGTGTTTAAAATGACCGTAATAAAGAAAGTGTTAATGATTGTTGGTAGGGAATACAGATGCTTGATTTGTGCCTGTGGAAATCTTGGAGCTTGGTAGCATAGCTTTTGGCGTCTTGGGGAAATACAACCTTTCTCTCTAAGTTGCTGAATAAACTGAAAGGAGGAAAGTTGTCTCTCTGCACCTCCTCAACAAGAGCTACTGCTGTCTAAAGCTGGTTCAACATTTGAACAGACTCCACTTTCAGTTGCAAAACCTGTAACTGTAGTATTTGGTAAACTGAAGCAGAAAACAAGTCCCCCTGAATGTTTGTTTAAATGGTAGGTTATCAACGTGCTGGCTGTAATTAAGTTGGGGACTTCTTAAAAATTCAAGCACAGCATCTAAGCATATTTTGTCAGCTAGTATAGCGTGCTCAGTATTCAGATTTGGGGACTGCCAGCTAGATAGAAAGGGCAGCAACCTCCAGGAGCAACAACTGTGTGAAGAGCAGCTTGTAATAGCAAGGGATGATCCAGCAGCCTTCAGCTCCTCTGTGTGATCAGCTGAATGTGGTCATCTGTGGTGGAGATTATATCAACATTTGTCTTACGTAGTTACTGTATTCCCAGTCATACTCAATAGTTTCTAATGTTTTGGACAACCCTTTGCTTAGGTTCCACGTTACTATGCTCAAGGAAGGAGTTGAGCTGTTCCACAGACTGGTTACTTCTCAATCCTCTCTGGCAAGGCAAAAATAGCTCAGGGACAGTGATGTTAAATCCTACAAAGAAGTTGAGATAAGAGCCGATGTCTGTCCCTCAGTTGCTGTCAGGAAGAAATTGTGTTTTACTAAAGTTCTGGCAGAATCGGTTGTGTTGGGCTGCAGGCACTTGACTGCAATAGGTGAACTTGATTTTTGGTCCCAGACTCATTCACAGAGTTTGAGGGTCAAATGTAGGTAGACCTTGTGTGTCTAGGTGTTGCTCACATCTGATTCAGTTACTGAGGGTTTTTGGGTGACAAAGAGAATGTTTTTCTCAGAATGAAATGCTTTGTGTCCAGGTCACAAGTGGTGACACTTGCTTCTTTCTTAGGTCAGCTGGGAAGGACGTGGTGTGATAAGACAGATGTTTACATCAGAGTCCACTGGCCCGTGTGGTAGTTCTGAATTGCCCTGGAAGCGAAGGAAATGTGTTCTTCTGGTTTTGCACACGGTATCTGAGCAGCAGAGAACTAAATTGTGCTGTAACGTGCAGAACTCGGTGTGAGCAGTTCGTTGATTCCACCTTTATGCCGTAGGCATCTTCTGTTCATCTGAGAGGGTCCTTTACTATGTGGCAGGAGAACTTCTTCACCCTTAATTTTGGCTGATTCCGAAAAGGGAACCAACACAACAAAGGTGGTTACGCTGTAGTCTGGTGATAATGGGTGCGAGCTGAGATAGATCTCAGTGGCTGAGGGCTGTGCATGGTGAAACCTTCACCATCTCAGGTGGCAGTTCATATCTGTGTCTTGAAATCCAGCATCTTTCTTTGATGCTTGAGCCTTCAGAGTGTTGAGGTTGATGAACCACTTTGATCGGTGATTTCAGGATACTTGCAGGACTATTAGAAAGTATCTCCTGATGGCTTACTCAGGGTCCTGAATGTTTGGTGCCATTGCACCTTAGCACCAGAGCATTTGATTGTTTTTAAAAAAAGATAGTTCTTCTAATTTTTTTTTTAATTGGGTGGTATTCTTGTGCTGGGAGCCAGCGTTTCAGGGGATGTACAAGTGAAAAATTATACAAATAGAAACTTCATTATTGAGCATACAGCACTACCCAGAAGCACGATTTGACCAAGCACACTGTGTCAAGAAGCATGTTTAATGTAGAGCAAAAGTCAATATTAAAAGCTCCTCCAGAGGTGATTCAGGCTGGGTAGATTAAAATTGATGCACCTAGCATGAAAGGAAATGAGAAAAATTAACTACATTGTTAAAGTTACTATTTGATAGTTCTTAAGGCAGTTCTTTTCATAGGGTATTTTTTCCTGCTTGAAGGAACAAGCCTTGACACATAAGCTGGGAGACGAAAAAAACACCAAGCATTATGATTAGTTTTGTTAAGTATTTTGGGGGCTAAATACTTGTCAAGGCATTGTTATCCTTGCTTTTTGTTACTCACCAACCCTATGCTGTATGGAGTTCTGTATTGTTGGATCTCTGCTTCTTCCAAGTGATTTGATTTCCAAGTGATTTGCAGTGTTTGTTAATATTTCAGAGCAGGAAATACAGAACTTATGGATAACTAATGGCAAGAATGAACACCATGTTTAAAAGTTTGGTATTGTAGTCTACTTCTCAGAAAGCTTAAAGTTATGCAAATAGAAGTTTCCTAAGCACTTATATAATTATATAACTTGTATAACATTTAACTCTGCAAAAATTTACTTGCTTCCCGGGGAAAAACGTGTGGTACTCTGAGCACAAAAGGTGCTTTCTGCAGGCCTCTGCATTGCAAGGTGCTACAGAGTTTCTCTCTGTGTACTTGGTCTCCTATTTTTGTTGCCTTTAGGTATCATTGATGGTAATAAGCAGTGGTTTGATGTAGCAAAGGGATACAGAATTGCAGGTGGATAGAGCCCTGCTTGCTCCACCTCTGTAGAGCTCCAGTTCAGAGCAGGCTCTCTCCAAAGCTAAAGGAGCGTCTTGCCTGCCCGCAGGCAGGGAGGCAAAAAACTTCTGATGTTGATTCATGGATCATAAGCACAGTTATGACCTCAGAGTCTTGGGCCTGGGCAATATCTGATAGTCCCTAACTCTGCTGTTCCATATAGTTTTTTGGATGGCTGTACCTGTGGTCTGCACAGACAACTTGTCCATCCTGTAACCTGTTTTGAACAGTGCATCCTCAGGAGGAAATGGTCAAGGTCATTTTGGTGGGCAGCTCCCAGTCCTTTCCCTAGGGCTTCTCTGATCCTGGCAGGATTATTTTGTTTGCTGAGAAGCACAGGTAGTGGTTTCCACTTCTGATACTGCCTGAATGTATGAGATCATTGCAGTTAGGTCCTGTTGTATGGAAAGAGGTGAACTGTAGCACAGCCTGGCTCTGCCATTCGAATAAAATGGAAAGCTGTCCATGTGAATAGAGTGAGCACTTGGTTTGCTTAATTTTTGTACAGAGTGGTCCTTGGATAAGGTAAAACATAACTTGACTTTTTTTTCCTTAGGTAACAATGCGAGGAACTGTACCACTTGAAACTTCTTGCCTTTCTTTTCAAGCAATAGTAACTAAAAGCATGTAGCTTCAGATGAGATTCATATTATAGGAATTAGTGGAAGTTTTTGACTCTGTAGTGTTAGAAGAGTGAGAAAGGGTTATGTTGGTTGTTGTGTTGGGTTTTTTTGTTTGTTTTTTTTTTTTGATAAATCCTTTAGATCAAGTAGTGCAGTGATGTTATGCCAGTGTCTGAGGGTTTGACACACCTGTAAGTTTTCAAACACTCAAATATCGTTTTGCCTCACTGTTTCTGAAGTCACTCTTAGACTGCCCGCTGTTTACATGGTGATATATTCACATAGGTATCTTCTGTATAATAGCACTTTAGGTCTACTGCACAATACTCATTTTGTGTCTAGAGGGTAGGGAATGCCAGAAAAAAAAACTCTTGCAGAACCTTAACTCTGATCTTTGGTGTGCAGTTTGGTTGTGTAGTTCATGGCAGGTTCGTCAGGTGTTCAAGGGAATTAATAGTATGGGCTAGATGGTGGAGGTTTTGCGTTGAGCTTAAATGTAACTGAGTTTAAGTTGGAAGTGTCGCAGCTACAGGTGGCCTGCAGTTTGGATGAACTAGGGGTTGTGTGACTCATAATACAGCAGGCCCTCTTATAATTTGGTCTGCACGTGATCAGATGTATGCAAACACACATCCATGTGCACAAAATTAGCTAGCTATTTCCAGAATGCTGCTTCATTTTTAGAGCCTTAGTGTTTTTATCCAGCATTATGAGTTAGAGGAATTGCAGTTAATCTTGCAAAGTTTTTGTGTAGTGACTTGCTGAGAATGTCTCATCTCACTATGCTAGTTTGACAGTAATAACTTTGGCATTGTGGACCCTCCCCTGAAGCACTAGTACCCAAGATTACCCAAATTGATTGATTGCCTATCTCCACACTGTCTGAAATATTTAAAATGCATAAATATTTGTCCAAAGGGGCTTAGAAATAGGAGGTAAATGAGAACTACTGAACTACTAAATGCGTTTAGGATATTTTGGAATCTTGCTTGACTTGAACAAATGTGACCTCAAGATTCCTGGATGTTTATTGTTTTAAACTGAGACTTTTACCTGGAGAACAATGAGAACAGAAAGGGGCTGAACCTTGAATGGGTGACACGTTGAGGTTTCATAGTATTTGTGATTAACAAAGAGAAGGCTGCCTGGCAGACAGACTGTGTCTTACTCCTTAAGGTTTTAGTACTGAAAGCATGACATAATATGTTCCTTTTGGTCTATTTTGTTGTCTTAAAATTATGCAGGTAGTTTAAAAGTTTGGATAAATGGTTTTTGCGTGAGAAACCTAAGTCAATAGCAGTAAGGACATGTTTGCAATAGATGTGTGACTCCTCCCCGAGTTATGTATCCTAGTCAAGTATTTAAAACATATGTTTTAGTGTTCGTTGTAGCTAAATATTTGGAGGAGTTAAGATGCAAAACTCTCTGTCAGAGTATTGAAACAGTGCAAGGACCAGTGTTTAACCAATTGTGCCACTTGGGTCAATTTTTGAGTGATAGTCTCTTGTACAATGGACAAAAATTCTTTGGTTCTAAATTAATCCTTAGACATCTCTGCAGCTAGAAGCCTTTTGCTGTCAGACCTAGGCAAAGGCTGAAATAATGTTCTCTTTTGCAGCACCCTCTTTGGCCTTGTCAAAACAAAAGCCATGCAGTGGAGTAGTTTTGACTTACAATACATTCTGTGAATACGCATTTGTTCTTGCATAAAGTCTGCTCGCAAAGGCCCCTTATTCATAGATGTAAACCACACTGGTGTGCAAGTGTTTGCTTATCTTGGCTACAATAACTATCTGTAAAAGCACTCACCTTGATTAAAAGAATAGGCTTCTTATAATGTATTGAGGAAAACTGAATTTCATCTCTGCGTTCCCAGTTACTTCTCTGCAGAACACTAACTGTACCCACACTTAGTAGCTGAATGCCTTTCAGTGGTGCATTAAGCAGTATAACTTGAGAGGCTCATGGTCTCTTCTGTACCTTTAAGTCTCTTGTAGCTATTACCTAAATCCCTTTTAATTTGTCATTGATGTGGTAACAAAATGCCCCTACCCAAATGCTTCAGATGAAGGTGCGTGGCAGTTTTTGGTTAAGGTGGAAAGAAAAGACCTTGTTTGTTCTTAATGATGTTGCCACTTCAGTGGGATCTCTGCCTAACCTCATTTTTTATTGCTGTGTCCATGTTACTCAAAATGCAAAAAAAAAAGGCAAAAAAGACATTGAGACACAACTATTATTGACAACTTAGTGTTCAAGTTCAGTGTGTGATGGTGACGTTTCTTCTCTCGTATAATTCTCTGAGTGCCAAGTGGCTGTTTCTTGACACAGCCATAGTCACGTTTAAACAATTCTCTATAGAGGACCTATTGTCACTTTTTATTTTTTTGAAAGTACTTCCAAATGAAACTAAGTATTTTATATTGCTGTCTGATCTCCATTGAAGCATATAAAAATGAAAGCTTTGAAACCAACATATGGAATGATTTCCATTTCTCAGTCTCTGCCAGAAAACTGAAAGCTTATGTGCTTCAAAATTTGACTAATATGCTTTCTGTGGAATTTAACTGATTTTTTTTTTTTTTTTCCCCTGCTGGTTGCAGTCTTTGATTTGTGTGGAAGGAGCTTGGCTGCCTTTGGCCTTAAATACAGCAATAGAGGCACCATGGGGGGGAAGCTGGGTAGGAAGCTGTGAACATTTGGGCATTTGTATTTTGAAATTGGCCGAATTGTTTTTGAAAACTTTTTAATACTGAAGATTGTTTTGACCTTCAGAGGTTTATGGGCAGACTCATCAGGAGCTTAAAAAGCTGCCTCACTAGAGTAACTGTAACACGTTACTCTGAAGATGTATTTTAAATTGTTATAGTAGCTGAGTACATGGTCTTGAAACTGTCTCATCCATGGCTATTCTACCTTTGGAAAGAGTTTGGAGTCGTGCTGGCTGCTGCTAAGGAGGAATGGCGTAAGCAATCCGCCAGTCTCGGCCACTTTATTCTGGGTGTTATGGAGTAAGTCTGAGTTCTGGTGCTGTTAGAGATGATACTCCAGTTTCCCTGGTTCAAAACAGTCTGCTTAATGTTCAACTCGGACATATCACTGTTAATTTCCATCCACTTTTCAGGCTTGTCCCACACCTACTAAGCAGTTGCTCACTTTTGTCCACGTCTCTGGCGTAACTGATATGCTTATGCTTGGGTTCTTCAACCGGAGACCGTACTTTGCCTGCAAGGGACAGCTGAGTAACCTGCTGGCAATCAACAGAAGCTGTGAGAAGCCATGGTGGGATGGCTGCTGGTGGTGTGTGGTACTACCTCAGCCAGGGCGTTTCCTGTTGGCAGTTGCCGATGTGTTGCTAAGTGGTGGATCAGGTCAGGCTGGGACAAGGGCCATGAGTAACCATCCCAAGGCAGGGCATTGGCTGTTCCCATGCCTCATGGGGGTGCAGTGAAATGTCACATGTGCATGGCTTCACCATGTGCACCACATGTGAGATGTCTCCTGCTGTTTAGGCAGCTGATGCCATGTTCTGTAGGGTCAGCTCTGTGCAATGGCAGAGGTGTGGAGGAAGGTTTTACCATGCTTGGCCATGAGAGACCGGCCATCATCATGTTCCCATGCCTCTTCATTTGTCTTGGAATCTTGGAATCCAAGCCCGTCAGAGTCATCTCCCTCTTCCTTCAACTCTCTTCCTAAACTGGAGTAACTGTACTTTGAGTCATGACTGCAGGCTGACATAAGGTCACCACGTGTGACCTGGTTAGAGCTCCTGGTGTCTCAGCCTTGTTCTGTCTCATTTTCCCTGCAGCTCTCATCTTTGAGCATGTGGATGACTTTCACCTGTTTAGAACCATAGAATCATTAATGGTGGAAAACACCTCTAAGGTCGAGTCCAACTGCCAACCCAGCAGCACCACCACCATGTTCACCACTAAACCATGTCCTCTAGTGGCACAGCCACACATTTTTCCAAGAGAACAGTTAAGTGTTTTTGACCTGCCCACATGTAACCTGTGCTTCCTAGGTGGCTAGTGCCTACTTTTGAAGCAAAAGTGATGGTAGGACAGCCTGTAAGTTAACTGCAAACCTCTGGCTGGAGGTTAGTGGGCAGAAACAAACTTTTCATTTGTTGGCATGTGTGTCGGTTCTGTTGTATCTGTAACTCTTGCATGCATCAGTTTATTTGGGATTTACTTTTTGTTGAGCTTACATTAGTCTGTAGCTGAGGTTATAAGTTAGTTTTGGGGGTTTTCTTTCCTTTCCATGCTAACTATAGAGCAGTAACTCCTGTGCTCTAGAAAGAAGAATAGATACAGTATGTTTCACAGAAAAAGTTACATTGGAAAAGACCTCTGCGATCGAGTGCAACCTTTGACTGATCACTACTGTGTCTACTAGACCAGAGCATCGAGTGCCATGTCCAGTCTTTCCTTAAACACCTCCAGGGACAGTGACTTCACCACTTCCCTGGGCTGCCCCTTCTGATAATCTAATTACCCTTTCTGTGTAGAAATTCTTCCTATGTCCAACCTAAATCTCCCTTGTTGCAGCTTAATACTGTGTCCTCTTATCCTCTCATTGGCTGCCTGGGAGAAGAGCCTGATCCCCACCTGGCTACAGCCTCCTTTCAGGTAGTTGTAGAGAGTGATGAGGCTCCCCTGAGCCTTCTCTACTTCAGGCCTAACAGCCCCAGCTCCCTCAACCTGTCCTCATAGGACTTACCCTCTAGACCCTTCACCAGCTTTGTTACCCTTCTCTGGACCTGCTCCAGCATCTCAGTGTCCTTCTTGAATTAAGGGGGCCAGAACTGGATGCAGCACTGTAAGTGCAGCCTCACCAGTGCTGAGCATAGGGGAAACAAACTCTGTTTAAGTTTGGGTTTGCATGGTTGTCATCTAAACTGGTTTAAATCTCTTTCTAGTAAAAAAAGAAAATACTGTGAAGGAGGTGTTTTATGGCAGAGAAATATAATGATGGCACTGGAAAGGAGTTTCCTTGTTATCAGAAGAGACTTCAGTTTTGTTAGACTACTTTTGTGTGATACATAATTTATGCAGATGTTGTAATGCAGAAAAACTGAGGATGACAAAATTTAGGCTGATGCTAAAGCTGAGTTTTAATGCTTGGTTGGCACATCGGATTTGAATCCTAATTTGTGGATTAGTAACTACAGGACGCCAACTTGAAATAAGAGGGCTGTGGGAAATCAACTTCTCCCAAGAAAAGTTTGTGTCTGTTACTAGATGCTTTTATGTCCAATCAGATGTCATCTTCTGCTAGGGAGCAGCCAACAAACCTTCTTCAGTACATGGTTAGCTGAACTTTAATTGGTAAAACTTTTAAATATTGTTGTGTCGTGTTTGCTCTGAATGTGAGTTGCTACAGCCTGATGTTAGACTGGGTGAAAGGGATGCACGATCCAGACATGGTCATCTGTTTGGCCCTTTGTGTGGGTGAAGCACAGTGCTTGTCCAGAACAGTCTGTAGATGCTACACAAACAGGACAAGAGAGTCAGTGCAGTGCATTGTTCATCATCTCTAGTGACTGTAAGAGGTGCTCATGTGAAGGACACTGGGATTGGAGGACCTGTGCAGACACACAGGGGTTTGTGCAGCTTTGAATGTCAAGTAGGGTCAAATGTTCTTTGACAAGAGTAATTTAGTGTACAGGGACTACGTTTTCTATCTGTGATGAGTTCATATTCATTATTCTGGATAAATTAACATTTTTATGTAAAATGGGTGTATCTTATAATAGCATAATTGACTAAATATGTAGGTAGGAAGTGTCTTGCTTTTTATAAATAACACATAGGAAAGCTTTCTTCCAAAACAAATTCAACTTGTATGTTTACAAGTGCAGTATTTAAATTCGGTATAACTGAAGAAGTTGTCAAGTGAATAGCTCTCAGGCTGCTTAAGCACAAAAGCAAAGAGATTTTTTCAATAAGAACTTCTGCTTATTCCTGGTTTTTAAAAATAAAAGCCTGAGCAGTTTCTTGAAGCACCCCAGCAGAACCTGATGTACTGACAAGTCACACTCCTCTACACAGACTTTGTCCATGAGGCAGCTGCGGCAATTCTCTAAGAGCAAAAAATAAAGCTGGGGTTGTGTAACTTAACCTGGGGGAGGAGGGGGACATTCCTGGTGTTGAAGAGAAAGCCATCAAGTCAAGGCCTGAGTATGTAGGCTTGTGAGACATGTGCTATGCAGGCTTTGCAAATAAATCTCAGAAAGAGTGCATTGTGGAGAATCTGGGTGAACTTCTTGTTGGAGGAGGCAAAGTTGTCCCTTGTCTGCCTCATCATTTGAAATGTCAGAGGGATCTGCACTGATTTTGGAACTACCCAGCTTTTCTACCTCCCACCTCTGGGATTTTTTTCTTGTACTGTATTAATTGCTCCAGGCTCCTGTGCACTTCCACTACAGCCACCCCAGGTCTTCTCTCCTGGTGCTTTGAAGAGTAGGTTTGAAATGAAGCCTCTCAGCATAGAGAAACCAGCATGTGGGATTTCATGTCAGATGTGGAAGTGTGAAATGGTTCACAGCTCCGGAGCACGGCCAGGAAAACAGCCTAGTGTGGCACATCATGGAGCTGGCATGTTCACAGGGCAGGATTTGCTTCCAGTCAGTTAGGATGAGGTTTGAGATGTATTACTGACATGCCTCTGAGCTCTGTTGTGCTTGTCACCTGAAGTGCAACTAGCCAGGCTATGCCACAACACTGAGCTTAAAACACGTGGGCAGGAAGTCAAATTCTGCACTTAGCAAGCACTTTAAATAGAAAACTACAGCACAACTGACCTGCAGGTACCTTTCCTTTTATAAGGAAAGCTGGTGTTTCTAACTGCCTTAATTAAAAATGCATTGATAAATGCTGTTATTTATTTGCTAAAATAATGTTTAGTCACAGCTTAATGTGATGGCCATGTATTGTTTGAGTTTCAGGCAGAATATAAAGCCATCACCTTCTCCAGTTTTGTTAACCTTGTATAAATAGGTACAGAGAAAGGAGTACCTGGGGCATTCTCCACTGACACTGTGGCAACCATGGCAAACCACTAAGGCTCACAGTAATGAACCATTGGGATCACTTCATAGTGTTTAAGTGTGTCTGCAATGCAGCAATGGCACGCTTGACCCGTAGTGGGGTCTGGTAGCAACAGCATGATATTTAACACCAGTTGTGAACTGACCCAACTTACGAGCTGGTTTTGCAGCCCATGCTTAATCCACGTTGCCATGGCTCAGCCGCTACCAGTATCCGTGCTAAGGGATGCAAAGCCAGCACACTTGCAGCTGTAAATCTCTCAGGCACAGCAACCAGGGCCTTGTAGACCTGAGCTTGGGAAGCTGCTCTCATGTGGCTTGAGATGCTGGTGATTCAAAGATGCTGATAGCATTGTTGGCATTAGAACTCAACCAAATCTTACTTAACTGTTTTTGTTGGTTTATCCCGTATTTTATAACATGTAAATTCTGATCAAAGCTCTTGCTGTGGTTGAACTTGTGAAGTCTTCTCATTTCAGTCGAATGAAAGTGGATTGGGGGAAGAGCAGTGCTAGGCAGGATCTTATTTCCGTACTTCTGCTATTGAGAAACTCCTAGAAATTGTATTATGTCATCCTAGGATTTGGCTGCTTGCAGAGCTCAGCTGGCTTTGCCACCAGGTTTCATGGCTGCCATGGCAGGAGAGTTTGACAGCTTAAGCCTCATTTAGTTAAAACATGCATATAGTCATGGGGATTATCCACTTACTAGTTGCTTTGTGGAGGTTCTGTGATATTTTTTAGAAAAGACATGCATATGGGTGTGCATTTCATATGTGTGAGTTTGGTAAGTGTAAGAAATATTGTATCACTTCCTGTTTCTCTTGGTAACAGACAACGAAATTGAAGGAGGCTTCAGTAAGTTATTGAAAGCAACAGCATAGGCATGCATAAACCTGGTTTGGATGTATACCTCTGTGAGTGCCTCAGTGCCTTGGAATTTAAACTATCACACTTCTTCCAGCTTTACAGGAAACCTTACTTCTTAGGGCATAATTAAAACAAAGCTGTTCCTATGACAGGAACTGCAGATTCTTAGGACAGAAGATCTCAAAGGCTACTACTAAAAGTTAAAAAAAAACCCAAAAGCCAGATTTCAAAATTACTGTTTCTGGCAGCTGATTTCCTAGAAGTCATGGTGAACGGAAGGGAAGCCCAAGATAGATGAGCTGAGGTGCTGGTGTTGATGAAGTGGTTGTCTTGGCAACTGCAGTCACTTAAATGTCTTCAGGAAAATAGCAAGCAAATGTTAAGATTGAGAAATGGCAACGGGCTGACAGAAGTACCAGGAGCAATGAGCAGCTTGAGGCTTATACAGGGACTTGATTTGACTGTAACAGCAAGTCGCTGGTTTCAGCGGTGGGATTTGTGAGTGATGCAACCCTGATAGTTCTTCTCTTGTAATGACAGTGTGCTTGGCTGCCCTCTGGATGCATGAGGCAAGATCTCTGGGGAGATACCGCCCAGGGTATATTTGTCCCCAAAAAGGTGACTGATGCATGTGGTGTGCATTCAGGTTCTACTGGAGAGCTTCATTTTGCAGCCCCACTGTTCAGTGTAGTCATACAAATATTGCAGCGAATCCCAGTGCAAAATAAACTCTGCATGCAAGCAGATACTAGTATGAGAATTGTATTCCATGTCAGAGCTAAACTGCTGAAGCTGCAACTGTGCCAGAGATTGCTCTTGGTCTCTGTAGTGCTTTCCATGGTGAGAAATTGAGTCATCTTACCATGTGTGTTTTGCTATTCATGATTGGACATGTTGATTTGTTGTTCTGTAGATAAAACTGGTAATTTTTAATCTGATACTTTCCTTCTGGAGCACTTAATTCTCTTCCACTTTGGCACAAAAAGCAAAACCCAGAGAAAGCCCAACTGAATAAAACAAGTGGAGTTTGAGCCAGTTGTTTCCTGCTGCCACAAGCATATTTGTAGCTGCCAACTATGACGGATATTTCTACCGTCACTGAATCTTAAGCAGAACACCAGGTGCTCAGAGAAGTTACAGAAAACTAGGTGTACTCTTTCTGCTTCTCATCTGATAACTGGTTTCTGAGCTTCTCTTTGTGTAATAACTTGTGAAAAGTCATAGTTGGAAGCTTCTTTCAAGTGTAAGTGAAAAACTCACAAGCTACTTCTTGCTGCAAAGGGCAGCAAGTGGTGAAAACTGGTGATAGGATCAATTTCCTATCACATTTTTTCACTTTTTTTCCATAGAAAAAATGCTACCCTACAGATATGGGAACAGGTGCTATATAGGTATGTTTTTGGGTTTTTACCTGCATGTTTAACAGCTGCCTGGTAGTGGTCAGGATATGAGGCAGACTTTGTGATACAGATCCAGTTTGGTTCTCTGGTTATTTCATTCGGTCATTTGACTGTCTATTTCTACTTAGCCACATTTTTCAACACAGGCAAAACCTCTTTTAACTTTCTCTAGTAGCAATGTGAACCTGTGTTACAGTTAATAGTTGATTTGACTTCTGAAGTTTTGCCAAATTAGAGGGAAGTTTTCCTTGGCAGGTGACATCAGCTTCTGCAGTACTGAAATGTTAAAGTAAAAAAGTTACAGTCCTTGGTGTAATGCAGATACTGATGGTAGGTGTTTTATTTGTGAGTAGCTTTTGCTGAAGGAGCAATGGCAAAAATACCCATTTAGGCTTTCCCGTCTTTCTGGCTTTTAAGTTTTTAAGCAGTCTCACATCTCCCTCTGACCCTTCAAGGTGTTTTTACACTGAAAGTGGTACTCTGATACAGGACTTCTTAAGGCTTCTGTAACTTTATCAGACACTGATCAACAGATCAAGGTATTTTCCAAATATTTCAAATCATTGGCAAAGAATATTTAATTCAAAAGTGAGGAATATGGGATGAAACCTAGATCATCTTATATAAACGCTTTGAATTCTGTACTTGCAGTGGTCTGCTCTGCTGCTTAGATCTGCTATTCTTTTTTATCCTTCTGCTTTCACTACTTTAACAGCTAAAAACTTCAAAAAGGCCTAGTACAATCAAAACCACTCTCTTGTCTAAATGAAGCTTGATATAGGGAGCTTTATAAACTAGGCAGTACTACTACACAGAGTAGTCTGTGTTTTCTGAAGAGAGCATATGGTAGCTGGCACTTCAGCTGGAGATGATTTGGTAATTATAACTCCTTTGTCTGAATTCCTCTGTCATTTCATGGGGCTAATGGCAAATTAAGCTGCTTTTTGTAGATGCAAGGAAAGCAGGCTGCTAAAAACTTTTGGTTTCTGCGCATCTTTAATTATTCTATCAGACTTGGACTTGACCAGTATCTTGGAGTCCAAGGTATGAGATCAAAGTGGTTAAACTCTTCTAAAATGAATAGTCCTGCCACTGGAGAAAAGCTGCTTGTGAATGGAGAAGATCTCAATTCTCTGATCTCTTTTAGGACAGGACAAGGCAAGCCTGTTACACAACTTTGGATTCTTTTAGCTTCAGGTAGTAGCTGGTTACTGAAATCAACAGAGAAAACACCTTACTTGGGTGTTTCCTTGTGATGATCTTATTGTTCCATTGTGATGGTCTGGCTTTGAGGGTGAGTCCCATCAACTTCTGTGACTTAAACATCTCAACTCTAGTTTAGTGTGTTGTGAATATAAAGCATTTGTGAATATAAATTGGCTAAAGTTTGGCTTGAGTTGCTTTTATTTCAAGATAGGTGTAATGTGCAGTTGAACAAACTCACTAGAGAAGCCTGAACCTGAGCTGGTGAAGTCTAGTTTGATTTTGGTTTTTGTAAAGCTGATCCTTAGTGCAATTTAGTTAAGAGTTGCTGGAACAGTGGGCATGGTTTCTACTGCTCTGTGCTAAGCAAAACAACCAAAGAAAAATTTATCTATGATATAGTGGTTGACTTATGCCACAAGGTGTGGTATTCCTTTAATCCTTTTATAAACTGTTTTATCCTACCTAATGTAATTATGGATGTTCTTATTATCCATGTAATTCCTAATTCCTTTTGAACTCTGCTAAACTATTGGCCTTAATGTTGCTTAGCAATAATTAGCAAAACACAGGTGGTTTCTGTAGTGTTTAACTCTAGATCAAACCTTTGAAATTTTGTTTGTGCTGACCTGTTATGCTTTTTTGTTGGTGATACTTCCACTGCTGAACAGCAAATGGGCACTCCTCCAGATGGGTGCTCGAATCAGTCTGACTGCCAGCCCTGAGCTGGAATCTTTCCTTAATTTTGTCTTCAAAGCCCTTGTGTTGTGTTCCCACTTGACATGGCAGGCTTTTCAGAGTGCTTGATAGCCTCCTTCCCAAACTATGGAGTAAATTGTAGGAAGCTTCACCTTCACAAAGAAAACAAAGCATCTGTGTCCCTTTTTATGGAAATCTGTGAGCCACTTTGCTGAATCCCATGCTGCTCTTAAACACAGCTATGATGAAGGAGGAATGGTAGTTGGTTTTCAGATGTTTCAGATGTCTGATCTGGAGGTTGCTTATCTTTGCTAGAATACTGGAGAGACCTTCATTTGATGATTTTGATTCCTTGTTTTTCCCTTCTTACAGGTTTCTTCTAGGCAAGTTTGGTTGTTCAAGGTCAAATTTCCACATAAAGAATAATACGGATCTCTCAAATAATCCCTGCTATGCTTTTGTAGCAATATTTTTATCCCATACATTCTTGCCTTGTAATTTCATCGCAGTTTTAGAGCAATCTGTGGTAAGTAGGGTAAACAACTAAAATTGTCCAGAGGTGCCTGAAGTGTCAACAACTTCAGCACAGAAGGGTGGCATTGAGGGCCACCCCACTTACTTTACATGCCCAGCTTTGTAGCGGGACTTGGAGAGGTTCTGCCATCTTTTGCCTAGGGACAACTGTGCCTTCCTCAGGGTCTTGGCTTGAGCAAGAAATTTAATATGTGGCTCTCAGCCAAAAGTACTGGAGATGTGTTCAGTTCCTTCTGCATCTTAAAGGGACTAAGCCCATATCTTCTGTTTTGGTGGTTTTTTTTGGTTTTCAGTTTTGGGTTTTTTTGAGGTAATGTAGTTATTAGGCTGTGAGTGTATGCTGAGGAATCCTTCCTTCCCCTTGTTGAAAGTTTTGCCTCTTGGGCTCTTGTCTGCATAGTGGAGTAGGGCCAAAACTCAGCCAGAAGTGGAGGAACTTGCCTCTGTAGCTTAAGGTGCACAGCTGGAACAAGGGATAGCTCCTGTTTATCAGCTCACTTGTGGGTGTGAAATGCTACTGATCCTGACATTTTTTTCCAGTCTCTGTGCTGTGAGCAGTCAGTCTCCTTTTGTTTTCTGTCTTGGGCTTTTGCATTCCTGTCCAGACAGTGGCCTGATGCCAAGGAGAAAGCTGAAGAGAGCTGTCCTTAATGCCCTTTAGGGCAAGGCATCCACCCAGAAGGTGGAGGATGCAAGTTAAAGTGCCTTTGGGCCAAATGCCCTAGTGCCAGCTGATTGAATAAATTGTCCCAGTTTAGCTGATTCTTTTTTTATTTTTAGGAAAACAGGGCAATCATCTGAATGAAATGTGTGGTACGAGTGGTCATGTACAGGTTTTCACGCTCTGAGTCAGCCTTGTACACACACCTGTGTGTAACCTTGACTTCAGTATTAAATTCCACAGTTCAGTGTTCAGAACATGTCAGGGTATTTTGTTTCTTGTCGCTTCTATTGGGCAGGTCATCCAGCTCTACTGAGAAGGAACATAAGGAGAATCCTGGGTTTCTGAGGGTGGGTCCCTGGTGAACACTGGCTCCTGAGATGTACTTCACAAGCACCAAGTTTGTTGTGCTCACCCATGCTATATTTATCATGTCACTACTGTTCTAGCAGGGCCCATAAAATCAAAGGATAAGCTACTCTTAGGTAGCTGGTAATTAATCTCTTCTAGAGAGTGCAGAAACCACTTTTCCTCTCTTCTGCTCTTTGTTTTTGGAGGACTCATCTATACATGTGGGGTAAGAAGGTAGCCTCAACCAGTTCCTGTTCTGTGCTCAGCCCTAGTAATGTATTTATGGCAGAAATCTTTCAGTGTAACAGGTAGCTGACTTAAAAATCCATCCTTATAAACACTTTTTCATTGTCTGACTTTTTAAACATATTATTATTTTTTCTAGTGAAATTTTCTCATTAGTCTGCTATACTCAGTTGTGTCTTGGATGATGAAGCTGTGATTTTAAAAACATCATTTCACACTGGAAACATCTTCAATGTCCTGTGATAACAAGTACAAGAATGTCAGATCAGTCAGTGTTTAATTTGCAAATTAAAAATCTTGCTGTTGTAGCTTTTTGTGTTAAGCTACTGGACTGTAAGGACAATGAACTAGTGAGGCAGACTTCCATGATCATTAATCTAATACTGCAATAGCAGTGTTTAAAACTAACTGCTCACAGTAAGAAAGCAAATGAGCTATGTGTTACCTTAGATATAATTAGATACCCTGCCTTGTATGTTTATTTTGGAGATTAGAGCAGAAGCACAAAACCCCCTACAATATAGGCTGCAATGCCCAGTGCAGAAGTGATTCTACAGGGAATGAGTGCTCTGCAGCACATACAGCTTAGTGTACAGTGTGGATTACCCTGAACTGGATTTGCTGAGAAACTTCTTTTTCCATGCTGATGGGAGAATCACAGCATTTTAATCCTGGTGGCTGCAGTAGTTATGACCCTGTGTGAAATCTGAGATCTGTACAGACTGAGTACTATGAAAGGCTGGGCAGTATTGCAGCAAATATGAAGGAGCTTGTGCTGCACAGGTTGTTGCTTGGCTACCCCTGAGGTCACTTCCCCGGCATCCAACTCTTTAGTTTTCCCTCTGAGGAAGATCAGGGTCTCTTGAGCCTGAAATGTTGTCCCCCTTGCTGTTAGTAAAGGCTATAGACAGCCACAGCATTCAACCTTTGTGTCTCTGCAGGCTTTCTGTCTTGAAAAGATGACATGACTTCACTGAGCAACACTGAACAATAGTTAATTATGTAGATGTCTTCCAGATACTTGTTTTGAAACACTTTGAAGCCAGCCATAAAATATGGCTGCAAAGCTGCCAGTGTATCTGCTTCTAGCACAAGGGCCATCTTGCCAGCAGGAGAAAGTCCTTCTTCCTACAAGGTCTAAATTGAACCAAAAGTTTTTGGTTGGTTATTTTTGGTGTGGTTTTGTTTGGGTTTGTTTTGGTTTGTTTTGTTTGGTTTGGTTTGTTTTTGGTTTGTTTGGTTTGTTTTTTTTTTTTTTTCAAACACCTTGCAAGTTACTTTGGTCTGGTGGTAGTTTCAGCATCTGATTCTTCTTTTTCTGCTTTCATACATTGATACCTGCTGCGAATGATGCCTGGTTGGGAAGAGGCTAGCTGAAAATATTACGGGGTAACTTGAGCAGCAAAGAATGTGGTACTCAACTGAGGCTAAGTTATGTGTAACGGGAGTGAAGGAGGATGTTTTGCAATTTGTCCCTTTTCACAGGAAGCAGTCAGTGCTGTTGGGGTATTTTGAGGCTGAGATGTGTTACTGCTTGTCCAATGTCCAGTATGATGAGGCTGTGACTGGCTGGGTGCTCTTGAACCTGTTAACCCAGCCCACAACTATAATAAGGGATTGTGACTGCTCATGAGCTGCAAAAAGGGTGTACAGTTTGTGGTATGCAAATATAAGTAAATTAGAGCTCTCTTGAAAGCCCAGCATACTCTGAAGGGTGGTGACAGGTGATTTTTTGGCTGTAAATAGGCTGTGTAAGAGCTGGCTTCTGGTGAGTGCTTTCTTCTTCCACTCTTCCTAAAAGTTAAACATGGTATGTTAATGACATACTCCATAGAGGTACATGTGCTGCTAAAGCTGTAATTCTAAAATCTACATTATAAATCAGGTGATCATGAAGTCTGGCCAAAAATTGTTGACTTGGCTGTCTTTATCACTAAACAAGCAAGCAGGTCACTAATTTAACTTGCCTAGATTATTTCTCCCTGCTGCCATTTCCTTGCAGTACAGCTGCCAATATATTATATTTGGGTATGCTGGGGTGTTAGGATGGAAAAGGAAGGAAAGCCCTGGCTGTGTTTTGTCTTCCCAGAGTAGAAAAGTACGATGGAGTATATGCATGCAGGCATGTATGCAGTATTCAGATTATCAGAAGATTATTAATACCTACAGCCACAATTGACAGTATACGGAGTTGTCTTTTCACGAGTTTTCTACTAGGAAAGGTAACACCGGCAGCTGTGGAGAATTTCAGTAGTAGCCAAAGGCTCCTGGTTGGGATTTTTTTTCCATCCATGCAATCTCACATTTACTGAAAGATTCAAGTGGCTGCTTGGTCTAAGGATGTCCTGACTGAACTGCTGACACTTAACTCCATAAATAAGGGTCTAAGGGGTGACTTCTAAAATAATCCATGTAAATTAAAAATGAGGCACTTTCTGACTAGTTTGTAACTTGGCTGCACAAACACTGGTGCCATGAGGAGGAGGAACAACCTCTGTTGTGGCTTGCACTAGTTTGTTCCTCTCTTTTGCTTAGGGCTAATTTGGATGCTAAGTTGTTGTTTTTTGGGTTAGTTTGTTTTTTTGTTTTTTAAGTAGTAGTCCTGATTTGTCAGACCCATAGATGAGCATGAGAAGTAAGAAACAACAGTTTATGCACTTCAGATTTTGTGCGGTTCAAATGCCAGTGACAGTGCTGCCCACACTGTCATCGTTCATCTGGTTCTTAATAGTCTGTTTGACATAGTAATTCCAATTTCTACTTGTGTCCCAATTTGACAACACGTTCCCTGTGGTGCTTGACGCATTTGCGATGTCCCCTGATTTAACACAGTTCCCTTGTTGTCCCTCAGGTTTTTTGCCCGATATTAAATGAAGGACAATCTAACTGTATTCACTGAGGTTGAGGTTTTATTCTTCTTTGTCCTCTTCATCTTTACACACACAACAGGGAGAGGGGAAGTGGGTAGCAGCCTGAGAAATGGTGGAATTGCCAATTCTGGCATGCAATGTTTACCTTTCAGCATATTTATCTGACCTAGCGCAAGGATTTTTCAAGCTACAGGGAGCTAGTTCCATGCATGGAACTACTTGATATTTATATATGACCTTTATAGATTTCTTGCAAACTTATCCACACTATTTAAACTTATTTATAGTATCTTATAACACTCTGTTACTATTAAATATGGATCCATATTTTTTCTACAGGTAAAGCTAACTTAAACAGTCTTTCTTCTTGGTTTTAACTTGGTAACAGGAGTTTGCTGCAAGGTGTTCTTCCGCAGAAGTTTAGTATCTTCTTCTCTCACTCTCACTGAGTGTCCAAGGTCTTTTGCTGGATTCCAGAGTTGTCTCTGAGGCCTGCTGCTGGGCAGCTGCTTTCAGCTTTCCAGGCCAAACACCTGTTTGTTCTCCAACAGTGCTTGTTTGAGACCCTGAGCTGTTCTGCTCAGTGTATAGTTGGAAAGCTGCTCTTACAGTACCTGTTAGACCTCACTTTTTTAAAATGCTATAAATCTAGACAAGCTCTGGGGGCGTTTTGGCATTGAGCTCCCTGTGCAGCTCTGTTTCCTTGAGCAGCTGCTGTGGTGTAGCTGCTTCTGCACAAGCACAGCTGTGCTCATGAGCATCACCAGAGGTGCTACTCCAAATGTCTGTAGTGGTAGAGAGAAAGCTGGATACTGAGAAGATACCTGTTGTTGTTCAAAGATAGCTAGGGAAGGAGAGCATCCTCAGTAGTGATAAAAAAAGTTCAGATTTTTAGAGATACTTTGAAGTTAGTTCCATAGAAGTTTGTTGGATAGCAGTGTGGATACTTTCTATCATCCTGGACAACTATAACAAAGGAGTGCTGCTTCCTCTTTACAGTACTTTCTTGAAATTGACATCTCCCTCCTCAAATAAGAAGTCCAAGATGCATCTTAAATCTCCTTTTACAACTAGCTTTCACCTGTATTCACCATCTAGTACCCCTTGAGCTTCCTCAGTGCTTTAATGAGTTCACTGTAACATTTTCTGCTGTCCTAAAGTGCCTCCTCACTGTTGACAGGCTCTTCATACTGGTGTCCAGGCCTTGTTAAGGCTTAGGGCTTGATATGCTTCCATGATCTCAGACCTAGGGGAAGGTTAACAAAGCTTGGGAAGCAGAATGTACCACTGATAGTGGACACAAAGAATACAGAATTTACCAGCCAGAAGGACATTTGGCAGAGCTCAGAAGATAAGGAAGAAACTTTCAAAGTCATCTGAGCTGAAATCAGCTTTGTCTGGATAAAAAGTAATTCTGGCAGGGGGGAGATCAGGACCAGCAACTCATGGCCCACTAACTCAAGAAACCCACTGACTCAAAGGAAAGAGACTGAGCATGCAGACTAATTAGCATGAGAAGTGAGGATTTATGCACTAGATCACAACTACTTCTGTCTGCTCAGTCCAATGTTTTGTCCCTGATACTGCCTGGCAGGTTTTAAAAAAATACTTAAGGCGGCTGAACATGCAGTGTGTATTTTGATGAGGAGAAAAGGAACAGCAAAAAAGGCTTTAAATATGGTTTGGTCATCTATTGTAAATGCTCCTGATCTTTCATGTTAGCAGGATAGTTCTCAGTTGGCCTTATAAATCTAAATTTTCTCTCAGCTGTTTTTTATTTTGCATTATAACCGTTTGGTAAGTACCACTTGAAATGTATAGCACACAGAAAAATAATACTGGGCTAAATACGCCTCTCTGAAAGCATGGTCTGTAAAGAATCTGGGAGTCTAAATGCTGACTTCTGGAGTGTGGGTAGTCAGTTTGGTGTGTTCTCTGCATCTTTGCTGTACAGACAGCCAAGTGCTTCAAGGCTGGGAAGTGTTGGACTAAAATGGCACACGTAGTACCTAAAATAAATTAGGATTTTAGACTATTCTAGGTGATTCAGACTATTCTAAAGTAAATGACCTAATAGGTAAGCTGCTGAAGACCAGGGCTTTTAAGACACTGAAATTAACAAAATACTGCCGGATAGAAAATAATGAAATTACCAGGTAGAAAATCTGTTGCTTTTTGCTTACATTTTGGGGACAGGCTAAATGTGTTAACAAAGCTAAAATTTTCTTGAGTTACTTAAGGGATGTCGGGGTGGTTCCAAGGAGGGGAACCAACTGACCATTCAGCTTGTGGTAGCCTGGCATCACGTGCTCCTGTGCTTCCTTATGGTGCAGATGAGTTTTGTATGGATGTCTCTGCAAACCCTGTGCAGTAAGTGCCTGACCTGACCAAAACATTTCTGAGGTGGGAGTGCCCTGGCCCCCCAGACATACCACACTTCTACACGTGCAGTTCATGCTCCAGATTCTATAGAGGAGCTACTGCTCTCTGCCATATGGACACTGCTTAGCAGTTGTGGAAATGCTGGTTATGAGAGTGGGATTGCAGACATTTTTGCCATAGTACACAACTTGAACCAAGCAGCTGCAGCTGGTTTCCTGGGATACCAGAGCAGAAGCCGTGAACAGATTAGATGTTGTTCCCCATTTGCTCTTGGACTCATTGACTGGCTTGTCAGTGTTGTCTAATCAACTTACATTGCAGATTTGTTTGAAGTGTACCATATTTGGAATGGATTAGCAAAATCAATATGATGTAATTTGTTCTGTAGCACATGAAGCTGAAGAGTGAAATCAAAGGCAAGGGTCTTTATCAATCCCTCTGCTTTCTGTGGTAGATGCAGGTCATCTACTTGTGTAGCTCTCAAGTATCCTGTTAGGAAGGTTATGGATTCTTAACAATGCTGCATATTAGTGTAAATGTCTGTCTTAAAATGAGACACAAGGGATAACTTGTCAAGTCTTCTGATATTTATTTTTACATACCCAGATGAGTTGTATGATTTCTGTTTTTCATACTGATACTTAAAGTTGGCAAGCTCTGACCTGATCATTTCAAATGTTGGCAATATCAAAAATTCCCTTAAAAGTGATCTTTTTTAAAGCATCTCTTTTCACATGGTAAATACTGAACAGTAACCTTCAGAACGAAACTCACATACTTTCTGTAGCAAGAATTTGTAGAAATCTCTTGCCATTTGTGCTGATAATTTGTTGGGTTGGAGAGGATAACTTTTCTGAACTTCAAAACATAGTGTGGTAGTTTGAAACCATAGTGAGTGTCTTGAATTGCAGGCTGTTTGAGAGACAGATCCTTAGCCTACTGCTAAAACCTGGTTTGGTTGGTGATATTGATAGTGGGCTGAAGTTAATACAATTTAAAGGCCTTCAGCAGCAGAATGGCTGAGAAACAAGGAGACTGAGCATCAAGCAATCTGTAGCTAAAGGTACACTGTTTGGGAGAGGTACCCCTTGTTGAGAAATGGTTTTTCACGTCCTTTGTTTCTAAATTTGACTTGAAAGGAAAACACAAATGATTGACGTCATATATCCTATATGTGAATTCTGCTTCCTGGGTTAGTAATGGTTTTGATTTCCCCTTCTAAATTCGCAAGACAGTGGTAAGTGTGCTGTCCCCCGCTTCAGCAAGTTTCAGAAAGCACCAGCTTCTGCTGACCTACTTGGTGCCAAAGGTGATAATTACCTCTCTAAAAAGCTCTGAAGGGAGTCCTATTAATGTAAGTATTCATGACTGTACTAACAAGTGGGTGCAAAGTGGGAGTTAAAGGGATTCTCTTATCTTCCTATGATTGCTTAGTATTGCTGTGCAGGGGAGGAGAGCTCTGCTGCTACCGCAAAGCATCTTTGTAGTAAGGTGATGTTCGTATTGATATTCATTGCTTCTGGATGTGTTCAGGAGCATTGACATGTTTTGTTAAAAAAGGGAGGGGATTGCAGTTTTGTTACTGTACTCCCAAGAAATATATCCGTTTATAAGAGCAGTGTGAGGGGTTTACTTAAAATTAACAAGTTCAAGATGGTAGTGCTTGTGTGGACATTGCAATAAACGCTAGTGATGTTCCTTGTCCACAGGTTTGGTGCATAGGAAAAAATGCTGCCATTTTATGAGCCTGCTTTGTCCTCTGAAGTCTAACAGAATTGCTGAGTTTGAGGTGTTTGGCACTATAAAAAGCAAGCTTGTTGGGCTTAAGTTTTGAGTAGCATTGCATAAACCTCTGCTTCCAGTGAGACAGTTAAAGGCAGAGTAGTTTTGGATGTCTTCAGGATATTCTCTGTTGCACCAGAACCATCAGTATTGGATATAGAGCAGTATAATGCTGGGCAGGCGGGAGCAATATTAAGGGTCAGATGTGCAGAGGTCTTCTGTGCTGCTTGGTTGAGCTGTTTCTGTGCCTGACACAGAAAATGTGTGATGTCATGGCCGAGATCACTAGCTGTTGATCTGTCTTGACAATGGTTTTGTGAGTGCATGTTACACAGGTTACCCAAAATCCTTAGGTGTACTCCATGGTGCTGTTTCTAAGAGGTGCATAATCTTTGTTTCACAGAGCCAGTTCAGGACTGGAGGCAAGTCGTCCTGATCTGGACATGCATAACCCTTTTGCTACAGCAGGGGTGACTCTTGGAATTGACACTTAACTTCCCAGACTGTCTTGCATGCCACTGAAGGTCACTGCTGTTGCAGTGTCTGATGGAAACCATTTTGCTCATCTGAAAATGCTTTTCCTTAGATAGAGGCAGTGAAAACTGGGACGAGGTGGGGTGGGAGGGACTGAGCAGTGGCTCTAATAAGTAATACTGAATGTCCAAGAGTGGGAACAATTTTGTGGGTGACTTTCCTGGGAAGGTGCTTGGAATGAGCTCCTGCAGTTGTCCCCCATGCCCCCACCCTTATAGGGGAGGTACGTCCTCCATGTGTTGGTTGAAACTCTTAGTAGTATGACAGGGTGCACGGCCTGGGATGTTTTTTGTGAGCTGTTGTGTTCCAACATTGCCCCTTGTGTGGCTAGATACTTGTAAAGCTGGAAACACGTGTGTAGCATAAAGCTTTTCTTAGACTAAAATTTCCATCCTGTGGCTGCTGCTGTACAGGAAGGCAGCTGAGAGCAGTACAAAGTAAAGCAGCTGCAGGTCAACAGTTGACTTCTGTTGGTCACCTTGCAGCCTTCTCGCATCCCAGCCAATACTGTGATCCCCCCACTCAAATCTGCCAAGACATGCAGAGCTTTTAAATGCACGTCATTCCATGCCTGTTGCACAGTAGCATCTGCTGAGCTCAGTGGGTTTTTTCCAGGAAATGAGTTCCATGCAGAAAAATGACTGTAGCAATGTAAAAGTATAGCTATGTAGGTTACTTAGGGGGAAAGAAATTATTTTTGACTTCCAGTCAATTTGCAGTATAATTTTTATCCAGAGGTCTAACACAGCAGCATGGTTTCTTATATTTATAATTTAAATAATGTATGCTGATGCTTACCTATTTATATATTGTTTACTAGGCAGAAAATACCTTGAGGGCTATACTTTTTATTTTATTATAGCCAGATCTTCTAAAACAAACCTTGGAAATTGGCAATTACTGTAAACATACTGATAATGTATAGATGGCTTTTAAGTTACTTTGCAAACAGCTGTATAACTTTTCGTAGTATGTGTGGAAAAAAATTAACATCTGTTCTATTAATTGGTTTGGGGGAAATTCTGCTTTGCGTATCAGATGGAGTGTAAGGACGATAGACACCTATAGTTGTCAGCCAAATCTTTCTGCTGCTAAAAAACAAACCTCTGAAATACTTGGACAATGTCTAGCCTGCAATTGTTGCGAAGTGCTGAAACAGCATGAACTTTTTCTGTGTTTGAACCTTGTATCTACGAACAAAAACTGGCAGTTTTGCTTAGTACCTGGTGCCAGATGCTCCAGTTCTTTAAGGGCTCCTACTGAAACCTAAATGGTGTGTTATGCTGATGCAGCCAAATCACCAAATACAGTTTTCTTGCTTTCCTTTTGTGCCAGGTTAAAGGCAGGGTTACATCTGTATTAGTGCTTACCAAAAAGTGTAATGTTGCAGGACTTCCTGAAAGAGTGAAGCTATCTTTCCAGTTATGTGCCACATCAGTGCAGCTGCAACAGGTACCAAGACTGGAGAAACTACACAGTTAATGGTACCTGCTGGTCTTGCCAAATGGAGTGCAAACACAACTGCTTGCAGTTGATACTGCCAACCAGAGTTCATGCTCTGGAAAAGTCCTCTTCCAGCAGCAAAACATTCTCCAGTCCTGTTCCCTGTGGAAGATACTGCTCTAATGTCAGTGTAAAGTTGCTCAAAGGATGTGTTTCTGCAGTTCAAGTCTTAAACATCCTTACCTTCTGTGTGCATAGACACAGTTTATTTAAAAACAGTGGTCTGCCTGGTGCAGAAGTTGGGTACAGACACTGCTCCCCGTCCTCAGAAACTTTCAGAATTCTTTATTCAGTTTATGCACTAAATGTTATCTATCTGAAGTTGAAGAGGACAAGAGTCAAGCTGGTTTGTTCCGTTATTGAATCAAGACAAGGTAAAACTTGTAGGTAGAGCACTATTTGAATCATCCTACTTGGTCCCAAGTGTGTGTGTGTGGCTTTCAGGTCTCATCACTCTGGGGGTCATGTGTCTGTAGGCTATGTGAATGCCAGCAAGGCTGTTGGCTTATCCTTGAGCAGCTGCTAATTCATAATCACATCTACTTTATCACCACTAGAGGCTCCTCCAAGTCATGTTTTGGATTCATTTCTGTGTCAGGAAGCAGTTTATGCTCTAAGCAGCATACAGATATCTGACTCTCAGTGTGGCACCTCTATACAAGCAGTGTTGGTTTTGGTTTTTTTTTAAATTAAAACACAGATATTCTCTTCATGCTATGGCTGGACCAAAATCTTCCATTTGAAATAGTTACTGGATATTAACTGTTCATGAACCTTAAAGCAATGTTGACTAGAAGCTTCTTGTGTTGCTTGCTAGTAGGTAGAAAAAAACAGGCATGAAAATATTTAATGGTGAGTGTGGGTAAATAATTTTCTTTTAACATCAGTGTATTTTATCCCACCATACATAAGGCTATAATTATAAACACAGATGATTTTATCGTTCAGACTTCCTTGTGTGTCTGGGATAGATTTCCCATGACAGGGCTGTACTTACACTTGTGTTCTCAAAACACTGACTTGTGCTGCAAACTGCTTATTACTGCACTGTAATTTGATAAAGTGCAAGCATCTTGTATCAGGTGCAGGGTGTCTGATCTAATGCCCTAACAACATGAAGACTAAGTTTTCAAGAGTTAATTTGATAAAACAGGAAAGAATATCCCCTGGGATCATGTCCACCACGGAAATGTGGGTGAATTGTCTCTTCTTTGCCATTCGTGTGTTTTGGTAGCCTTGGCTTGTTCCATTTACAGTAAAGTCCCATGCTCAGGTTTTACATTTTTGCAGATGTGTTGGTATAATTTTTCTCAGATAATTCAGTTTTCAAGCTGACTGTATGGATGCTACAATTTTTTAGTGTGGAAGTGTGCTGGTGCACTGTACCTGAGCTACTGGACACACATTGTGCAGTTTTGTAGAGTAAGCATCAGTGTTCTCTGTAGTCACAGATAATTATATACGATGATCCTGTTATTCTGAAAGTGGGAGAACTTAAATGCCTCACTTTTGTGGAGGGTTCAAGATATGAAGGTCCTGTGTGTTACTGGTGTACCCATTAGAACTCTTTAGAAGGTCTTTTTTTATTATGTGTTTCTCTAGCACCCAGCTACAGTTCTTAAACTTCAAGACTTTAAAAAGCAGAGCTGAAAGTAAGTCACCGAAAAATCACCAGAAGGTAGGTAACAGAAGGGTCTGAGTAGAAGATGTCTTGCAGTAGAAAAATTGTTCTATCTGGAAGTTCTCTACTTTTTTTTTTTCCCTTGAGATATCACCTGTTCCTACTAATCTCTATCGCCATAAACGCAAAACTTTTGCAAGAGCTCTTGCTGTCAGTCAGATGTCAGGCAGTTTATCCTGTTGCTCAGCCTAGGCTGTTCTGCTTCTTCTCCCCATTGTGTCTGGGGGCTTTTCATCCTTTCTCCTCAGATCCTTTCTTAATACTGGCAGGACATACTACATAATGTCAAATTTGTTTCAAGAGTTGCTTTTAGTCACAAAATTGTACAACTTCAACTTTCCTACAAGATCCATCTTTCTTTGTCCAAATTATAAGATCCCTTGCCTGTATTCTCATCTTACATTTGTCTCATTAAATTTCTGTATTGACTTCAATATTCTTGACCTGTGGTAGGCTGAAGTGGTTTTTCCTGACTGCTACTCTTACCCTGTATGCCTCAAACTTAATGGTTTCATTTAATTAGATTCAAGCTTGAATTTCAAGGATGTGCATTCACGTACCAAGCTTTGCTTGACTATTCTGGTCCTGCTTTTATCAGAAGTGTATAAAGGATACCTTAAATTATGCTGTGCTGCAGATGACTCAAACTGCTTCACACCCTTTTGCTGGCTCTTTCAGAAGATTTTTCAGCAAATTGAGGATTCTGGCTTTATCTGGATGTCATATTAGTAATTGACATGGGAACAAGTTGGAACATAGGTCAAAATACCAATTGTAGCTTTCACTTCAGAGTTGTACTTTCTCTTGTATATCCATCTGGTCTGAAAGATGTGTTTTTAAGTATCTGTGTATTAATAATGAGCAAGAACAACTTTGTAGATGGTTCTTGTCTAGCTGTGTGTAATTGGTTTAAGTGGAGCATGGTTGATAGAGCAAGGAGGTGATTTCCTGGTTATCTGTAGGAAATCAGGACTTTATGGCCAGGGACGTGTTCTTCAGAAGCTGTTTCCTTAGGGCAGGTTGGGAGCTTAGGGTCTCTATGGCAGCTGACACGAGTCAAGTCAGGATGAGGTTCAAACAGCAGTAGTACTTTGTAGCCAGTGAAGGCAGGTAGAGAACAGTTCCATAACTTGTCCTTGTGAATACAGCAGTCTAATTTGCCTTTTATTTTGAAAGCAGACATTAGCATAAGAGCAACTTGTCTGCATGGTGTAGTGCAGCTGTTGCACATACAATTGCAGGAGCTGGTACTATGTCAGAATCTGTGCTTTTGCCCCCCAACCCAGGCAAGAGTACTTTGTAGTGTGATAAGTAGCTAATAATACTCTGCAGGCCTCACTGATCTACCTCTGTGTTTTGATTTTTGATTTAAGGTGGGTGGCTGTGTTTTGAAATCATTAAATGCATTAAGCATCATTTGAGCCGGGCTCTTTTTTCTTGTTAGGCTAAAGCTCAAATTGAGACTTTAGCACTTCAATAATATTGTAGAATTTGGAGGGGTTGTCTTGTTTTAAAAAACCAAATATGAGATCTGGGATAGGATTTATCTTCCTTTAATTCTCATCCATTGCAGTGCCACTTACTGGCAACTCACTCTTGAGAAAAGCTATGCTGGTTGTGATGATGTGACATCCAGATCACCTAAAGCACAAGGCAGGGTGAAAAGAGGTTAAGAATAACAGAATGCCAAATGCCTCTTTAATTTGGCTCCACACCAGCAAAAAACCCCTGTTACTGTAGAAACAACAACCTGAGGAACAAGGATGGGTATGTACCAGATAATTCAGTTATCTAAGCTATAACTTTAAGCTTGGTCTGTTTAAAGCAGCCTGTGGTAATGAAGCTGAGAGGTACCTCATGCAGTAATGTCAAAATTTGCTTTAGTGGCTCAAATATAAGCATCTCACTAGCAGATACCTGCTGACATAGTGCTGAACTGAGGATGCTGGGCAGGGAGGCAGCTTTTGTACATGTATCAGACCTCACTGTCTTGTGCAGGATCAAAGACCATTTGTAGATGGGTTGTAGTCTGGGATTATGGATAGCACGGTTGTATCATATAGGCTTATAAATCTAGACTAATACATTGTTGATCGAATCTCCACACTGGGAGATGGTGCTGCTGATTTTGCTATTTGGTTGAAAGTGGTACAGTCCAACAGACTTGCTGCTGCTGAGTCTGCCCAGATTTACTGACTGTATCCAGCTCCAAACAGGAGGGCTTCCAATCAGCAGTACAGTGGCTGAAAAAAAAGTAGTAGGGCTGCATAATTGTTTATTGGCTTCTGCATGGCAGCCACTGTACATAAGATTTCAAGTGCAGTTCCTGAGTGCTGCCATTCAGCTTCCAGAAACCTGACTCCATTGTTTCAGGGAAGGCTGGTATGCCAGCCTTTGAGAAGTCCCTTCAGAGAACTGCTGCCTGCAGTGCTAGGAAAGACAAAGTTGTGTACCACTGCAGCACAGTGCTATGGTTTACACTTATAATGCTATAAATACGCCTTTCCCCTTGCTGCTTAGGAAAGAGGTGACTGCATCAAGACCTGCCCTATGTTTTCAGCAGAACATGTGACTGGCTGTCCCTTGAGGAGAGCTTTCCTCTTGCATCCAGCATATGAAGAGAATCAAGGCAATTAGTCATTCAACTGACTCATGAATGGTGCTTGTTTAAAGAACTGGCTAAAAATAGTTAAAACAGGCTGAAGGAAAGGGTGTTCTTGTATTGAGCTAGCTTGGACATCACTCAGCAGATGCAAGTGGTATGTCTTGCTTCATTGAACAGTAAAGCAATCTGTTGTGTTCTGGTAAGGATGCAAATGTGGGAATGAATAGGTGAAATTGCAGAAACTATAAGACTGATGCAAAATGCTGCAAAACTGCAATGTGCCTTGGTTGTGATTAATCATAGAATGCTAAGGGGTTGGAAGGGACCTTGAAGATCTTCTCATCCCAGTCTCTGCCTGTCATGGGCAGGGACTCCTCCCACAAGACCAGATTCCTCAAGGCCTTATCCAACCTGGCCTTCATAACTGGCCAGGTTGGGGCATCTACAACCTTCCTGGCCAACCTGTCCCAGTGCCTCACCACCCTCACAATAAAGAATTTTTTTCCTAATATCTAACCTAAGACTCCCTTCTTTTCATTTGTACCCATAAATCCTTCTCCTATCACTATAGTTGCTGACAAAGACTTCCTCTCTGGCTTCCCTGTGTGCTCCCTTAAGATACTGAAAGGTAGTTATGAGGTCTCCACACAACCTTCTCTTCTGCAGGTGGAACAGCCCCAACCTTCTCAGCCTGTCTTTGTAGGGAAGGTCCTCCACTCCTCTTATGAGCCTTGTGCCTCTCCTCTGGATTTGCTCCAACAGTTCCATGTCCTTATACTGGGGGCAGAACTGGACACAATACTCAGGTTGGATCTCACAAGAGCAGAGTAAAGGGGGGAGAATCACCTCCTTCATCCTGCTGGCCACACTCCTTTGGATGCAACCAGGATACTTTTGGCTTTCTGGGCTGTGAACACACACTACCTTCAGCTATCCCTACAGGTCCTCTGCAGGGCTGCTCTAAATCCCTTCTCCACCCAACCTGCAGGTGTGCCTGAGATTGCCATGATCCAGGTGCTTGCACTTTGCTTTGATGAGCTTCATGGCCTTTGCACAGTCCCACCTCTCGAGCCTTGTTGGGGTCCCTCTGGATGCACCATCCCTGCCCTCCCATGTGAGCACCGCACCACACGGCTCGATGTCATCTGTGATCTTGCCAAGGGTGCCCTCGATCCCACTGTCAATTAGTCCCGTTGATTACTTGAATTTGAGCAAACTAAACAGAAATTATTAGGTAGGTCTGAAGCATACCATACTGTTTGAGCCACTCTCTTGAAGCAGATTTACACAGGCACATCTATAAAATATGAACTATTTACTCAGTAAAGTGAAAGTCCAACATGTTCGTTGTGAGATTGAGCAGGATGCTGGAGATGTCATAGGCTATTGCAATTCTTCATAAAAGAAACAATCTTCTGGACCCTGAAGCTGGCAAATGGAGGTGGGTGCCCGGAGTGACAACCCTGTACGCATGTCATTGGAGGACTTACACACACGATGCCAGAGATGCCAGTAACATAGGATGATACTTTGAATAAGCAGTCTCAAATATTCACACAACTGCTCCAGCAAAAGTATTGTTTTTGCAAATAGAGATGGAAGCCTGCTTTTTCAGTGAACACAAACTATTTCTAGAACAGCTACACTCATGTTAGAGCTTTACCAGTTCAGGTAACAGCATCCTCAGTTATACTTGCAGTAGGACTATTTCAAGTGCCAGCTTCTGCCCTGAAGCAGAGACCTAAGAGGAGATGCATGATTTGGAGTAAACTTTAGATGTGGTATCCCTAAGTATCTTTGGCTCCTTCAGCAGATATTAGATGCTATAGGGAAATTTACGATTTACACATTTGGAGTTATTTTTCCTATTTTGTTCAAATGGGAAAGTCATCGTGTTTATGCAGATATAAATAAGAACTGAGTCATCTGTTTCTGCCTGGAAAATAGTCACACAGAGTAGCCTCTCTTCATAACACACACCCAGTGAGCCCCATCTCAAGCCATACAATGTACACAGTCTCTTGGCAACCCAAAGGCATCAGACCCAAGAGCACAATCTCTACACCAGGCCTTCAGCCATGGCAGAAGTCTCCTAACATCTGGCCTAAGACAATATGAAGCCTGATCCTGGAGTGAAGGTTAAATTGAGGGTGAAATCTAGTAATATTTCATGGTGGGAATTCCTGGGAAAATACATAAACCTCAGTATGATGTCAGCTTTCTCCCATGGGAATCTGAAATTGCTTTAGTGCTTGGCTCCTGTGATCTAAGCTCGGTAAAGCTGTCTGGCCGGCAGCTTGCCCTGTGGAAGGGGACCAAATAGTTCTGTTTGGTGTTGTGTCTTATATAGCTTCTGGGAATTGCCTTTTCAGTGATGAGATGGCAGACAAGAGCAAAAGTTGAGTGAAAATGGGCAGGTTATAGAATAAATACTTCAATGTTTCAGGATGCTTCCAACTCAGTGTGTCTCCTGCACTCACTGAAATGATGGTGTTTTCTGTAGCATCATGAAAAGTCAAACTGACAGTCAAAGTAAAGGAACTGAAGCTGGCAGTTGTTAGCTGAGTGTAGGTGACTGCTCCTGTAATCTACTCTTTCACCTGAGCTCTGAGGGCAGGGACCTGCAGGTTTGGGGAAAAAAGTTGTCAGATTAACACAGCTGTGTTTTAAGAGCTTATGCCAAGGAGTTCAGAAGTTTAGCACTGTCTGGAAACACTCTTGCTTTGCCATTAGCAGCCTGGGATGTTGTAGTGGGTTTCTGTGGCTGGGTTTTGGTAGCTGGTGTGAGGGGTATAGGGATGGCTTCTGTTAGAAGTTGCTGGAAGCTTCCCCTGTCCTGTGGAGCCAATGCTAGCCGGCTCTAGGAGGGACTTCCTGCTGCTGGCTAAGGCCAAGACAATCAGGAGTGATAGTAATGCCTCTGTGATAACATGTTTAAGAACAGAAAGCTATTGCACAGAAAGAATTCCAGCCAGGGAAGAGCGGAGCGAGAACATGGAACAGCAGTGCAGACACCGAGGTCAGTGCAGAAGGAGGGGCAGGAGGTGCTCCAGTTGCTGGAGCTGAGGCCCTGCAGCCCGTGGTGCAGACCACGGTGGGGCAGCTGGGCCCCTGCAGCCTATGGGGGACCATCAGGGTGCAAAGACCCACCTGCAGCCCATGGAGGAGCAGGTGGATGCATGAAAGAGGCTGTGACCTGATGGGAGGCCCAAGATGGAGCAGGGTCCTACCAGAGACCTGCAGCCCATGGAGAGGGAAACCCACACTGGAGTAGGTTTTTCCCAGGAAGGACTGTACCCTGTGGAGGAGTGACCCACAGGACAGTAGTTTGAAAAGAACTGCTGCCCGAGGGATGGACTCACTTTGGAGAGGTCCATCATGGGAGAGACCCCATGGGAGCAGGGGAAAGACTCCTCTCTCTGAGCAGCAGCAGAAACAGTAACTGACTGTAACCCCCATTCCCCATCTTCCTGTACCGCTGAGGGGGAGGAGGGAGAACATGGAAGGAAGAATGGGTGGGGGGAAGGTGTTTTTTAAAGATTATTTTACTTCTGACTCTCTGGCTCTTATCCTGTTAGTAATAAATTTAAGTACTATCCCCACTTTGAGTCTGTTTTGTCCATGATGGTGATCAGTAACTGACCTCTCCCAGCTGTTAATTCATGAATCCTTAGTTGGTTGGTTTTTTTTCTNATTCATGAATCCTTAGTTGGTTGGTTTTTTTTCTCTCCTCTGTCCAGTTG